>PVKS010050548.1:0-11494 GCA_004027875.1 Aplodontia rufa
AATCAGCTTAACCCAGAGATCTAATGGTCGATTGTCTCCACTCATCTGTGGAGGTGGGGACTAGACCCTGGACAATGAGAAAGTTGGTCTAGAAACATGAGTTAAATTCAGATAAGATGTAATGCTTTACAATTTAATACTATTTTTAGAGTTATAACGGGAAGGGGAAGGGAGGGATAAGGGAGGGTAATTGGGGGGGCACTCCTGGGGACAGTGCAATGTCCAGAATATATACACATCTTATACACATTTTATATTGTTTTGTTAAAATCTTGTAAGTTTGCTCAAAAATTAAAAAATTAAAAAAAAAATTTCAGTTATCATAAACCAGTAAAAAAAAAAAAAAAAGTTTTGTGCAGTTCCTGACCTGAAATTGTATTATAGGGCTTTAGTAACAAAAACACCATGGTACTGGTATCAAAACAGAAATGAAGAACAATGGAACACAATAGAAGATCCTGAGACAAACCCTCAAATCTTTAACCATCTGATATGTGATAAAAAGGTCAAAAGCATATTATGGAAGAGGAGAACCTATTCAACAAATGGTGCTGGACAAACTGGACAGCCATATGCAGACAGAAATTGGACCTTTACCTCTCACCCTGCACAAGAATCAAATTAAAATGGTTCAATGATCTGGAAATAAAATCAGCAACTATACAATTGCTTGAAGAAAAATAAGATCCACACTACACAACATAGGTGTCGGCACCACCATCCTTAACAAGAATCCCATAGCACAAGAATTAAAGACAAGAATAAATGAATGGGATTTCATTAAACTATAAAGCTTCTGCACAGCTAAAGAATTTGTCAAGAGTGTCAATAGAGAACCTGCAGAATGGGAGAAAATCTTTGCCTGCTACACCTCAGACAGAGGGCTAATATCCAGAATATACAAAGAACTCAAAAAAACTGAACACCAAAACCACAAATAATCCAATTAATGAATGGCCTAGGGAGCTAAATAAAAATTTCTCAATGGAGGAAGTCCAAAAAGCCCATAAATGTATGAGAAAATGCTCTATATCACTAGCAATCAGAGAAATGCAAATCAAAACTTCACCAAGATTCCACCTCACTCCTATCAGAGTGGCAAAAATGAAGAATACGAACAATGACAAATGCTGGAGGGGTTGTGGGAAGAAAGGAACATTGTCACACTGTTGATGGGACTGCAAGCTTGTAGAGCCACGCTGGAAAGCAGTGTGGAGACTCCTCAAAAAACCAGCGCTGGAACCACCTTACGACCCAGCTATCCCATTCCTCGGCATTTTCCCAAAAGAGCTAGAATCGGCATGTTACAGAGATACAGCTTCATCAATGTTTATAGCAGCTCAATTTACTATAGCTAAACTATGGAACCAACCCAGATGCCCCTCACTGGATGAGTGGATTCAAAAACTGTGGTACATATATACAATGGAGTTCTACTCTGCTCTTAGAATGATATCATGGCATTTTTATCCAAATGGATGGAGATGGAAAAAATTATGCTAAATGAAATATCCAAAACTCAGCGACTCAAGAGTCGAATGTTTTCTCTCATATGTGGAAGCTAGAATACAATCAGAAACAGACTGAAAGTTGGCTAAGCTAATAATAACCTCAACATGGGTGAATTTTTACATGAACAGGGGGAACCTTGCCTATGATGCTGGGGGATGAAGGGAGGAGGGCAGGGAGCGGGGATAATAAGAGGGATATCAAGGCAGCTGGAGGAAGGGAGTAAGGGGGTTATCAACCCAGTGAGGAACCTTCGACTTCATGAGTAGTCCAATTAACACGGGGATAAAGTAGGGTAAACATGGGATTGGAGGGAACCCAAAGGGAGGAGATCGTAAACTGGCATCAGCGTTGACTTGCTCTGTCATTATGCATGTGTTCATGATTGTGTGACAATGATTCCCTCCTATATATAAGACTATGTTGAACGAATAAAAAATAAATCCTATAACAATTACCAATTTAAAAAAAGTTTTGTGCAAGAATGTCATAGCATCCTGATTTACTCTAAACTCTAAACTAGTAACAACCCAATGCCCCCAATAATCATAAAACAGAACACTACTTCACAATAAAAAGGAGCATATTACCTATATATGTATCAACATGCATGAATCTCAAAACACACATGCCAAACAAAAACATTTATCTTTATAAATAAAACAAACACTTCATGCATACATAAAAAGGAAATGACAGGTCTCCAAACACTAGAAAAATCTCCACAATCAATAGAGATTTTTTAAAATAAAAGTGAAGTTCACAATGTGGAATATTTTTCCTACCAAATTAGCAAAACAAAATAAGATAACATTCAGTACTGCTGAGAAAATGATAAAAGTGCACTCCCAAATTCCTTTTCTAATTCTGTGGGGTTAAGTACAAAAAAAGCTTAAAATTTATGTGTCTTTTAATTCTCTTCAACAATTTTACCTAAGGTGTTAATTAGAACAGCAAAGTAAAGGGGCATTTAAAATATCTGCAGCTGAAGGAACTTGGATTCAGATTCTAATATAGTGGCTTACCCCTAGTTATGCGATTTTAAGCAATTTATTTAATCTTTCTAAATGCTTTACTTGCATCGTCTGCCAGGTGGGGATATTAATATATACTTGACAGGGTTTATATAAAGATTAAATAAGACTATGTATGCAAATTACATCACAGGGTACCTAGAATGTAGTAAATACTTAATAAAGGAAGCCATCATCATCATCACTTTCCACAATTAGCATCTGTCCCTCCTCTCCTGATGCGAGGACACAGTATGATTAAGTAAACCCATACAGAGGGAAAAACCAATGTTGGGTCTACATATGAATACAGGAAGAGATATTTGTGATATAGTATATGTTTGGAATTTTTTATTTTTTAGAGAGAGAAGGAAAGAAACAGTCGATTTTGTTATTTATATTTTCATCTGGTTTTTGTTTTTCAGACACTTAGTGTGCATGTGGTGCTAGGGTTCAAACCTGTGTCCGTGCACATGCCAGGCAACTGCTCTACTGCTGTGCCACCTCTCCAGCCCCTGATATGGTATATGTTAAAGGAGGAGAGCTAAATATAGAGAAATGCACACAGCATAATTAAATGTAAAAATATATCAAATGTGTCCAAAGAATGATATTTGCAAGGAAACACCAAAACTGTGGGAAAATTGTGAGTACTTCAGCTTCTTCAATTTTTTTTTATTTTCTTTTAAAACAACAAATGAGAGGCTGGAGCAATGGCCCAGCATTTACTGCGCTTGCCTGGCATGCGCAAGGACATGGGTTCAAACCCCAGCACCATGTACACAGCGAAGTCTCAGAGCAAGGAAGGCCACATGAAAAACTAAATTAAATTGTATCTCTCTCTCTCCTACTCTCTCTCACTGTCCCTCTCTCTTTAAAAATAAGTAAATGAATACATAAATAAAATGAATGACATTTAGAAAACATCTAAAGGTATATCCGTAGCTACCTTTTCTTAAAGAAATAAAAAGTAAAACAAGCATCTATCAAAGGTATTATTAGTGCCCCTGACTAACCTTATTAGGTCAGGACAGAAAGAGCCTACAGCATAGGAACCAATCTGTGCAGAATCTGCCAGATGCCAATGTAAATAGAACACAGGAAGAAGGAGGAGGAAAAGAAAAAAGTGCTTTCCTGGAAATGGAATAGGTGGAAATAAAAGTAGTTCCTGGGCTATGCCTGGAGTTAACAGCACTGGAACTAACAGTTCTGGCATGCGGAAAGGAACTCTCTGTCCTGGTAACCATACATTGTGGACTCTGAGATCATCTAGCACTTGTGACTATGGGCTTGGTAGCTGAATATCTGAGGACTCCCTTTGAGAACACCAATTCTGCAACTTAGCGTCACTATACCGAACGGCTTTCGGCCTCAGAAGACATCCTGCACAGGGGAAACTTGCAACAAAAGGGGTCTTTTGAAACAACCAAGGATCTGCAGGCCGCCCTTAAGAAAGTAATAAAGTTATGCCTGGAAAGAGGGGAAATGTTTGCTCTTTTCTGAATGGGAGGGCCCAGATGAAGTCTGATCCGGGAACAAACTGCACAATAACCTGGCAGTGTGAAAGGCTATTTGGCAACTCAAAGAAGGATGATCTGCCCTAAAACTAGTCCAGAATGAGGCTGGCTCTGCCTAGCTTAGGGCTGGCAGGGATCCTTTTAAAACACCAGTACTAGCACCTGCCCCTCCCCTCCTGATTTTCCCAAGCCAGGTCTGGAGAGAACCGCAGAGAGCAAAGGGTAATTTGTAATTAAAAATAACCCTGACAGGCCCAAAGAGACCTTGTATGACGACACTAACACATTATTAGAGCTCCTCATAAGGCAGCACTCCCAATCTCTGGAGTAACCTAGTAGACATTTTTTGCCCATCATCCCTTTCTACCCACTCATATTTTCTAAGCCAAAATCAATGTGGTTTATTGAACTGCCTTTCTTCAGGTCCTTACATCTGATTTCTAAGACTTTGCCAATATTAGAAGATCGGGCATGACCATTATTTTCAAGCTAATTTTCCCCAGAAACAGCCAAGAGTATTAATTAAAGTTTTTATGCACAGCTTTTTCTTCAACTTCAAATAACAGATGGCAAGTGCGGTCGCACACATTTGTAATTCCAGTGACTCAGGAGGCTGAGGCAGGAGGATTGCAACTTCAAGGCCAGCCTCAACAACTAACTGAGGTCCTAAGCAATTTAGTAAGACCCTGTCTCAAAATCAAATTTTAAAAGCAGGACTGAGTATAACACAGCTCAATGGTAGACAGCCCTGGGTTCAAACCCAGAGTGAATAAAGGAATGAATGAACATCATCATTTACAATTGCATGGTATATGTTGAATATTGTATTCATCCACAATGACTATCAATTTTATTAATCCATTCTCCCAGTGATGAATATCTAGACCACCTCCACAATTTGCTACCACAATATTGCCAAAACAACCACCCTCATCCATATTTCCTGTAGACATACAGGAGAGCTTCAGTGAGATGTGTGTCATCACAATAAAGCCTCCTATTTTGAAATCAAGTCACCAACCTATGTAGCACAGTATCTTCGGGGAAAAGGATCTATGAAATTAGTGATAACATCCCACTGAGATTTTGATTTAAATTTATTGCTTTTATAAAAAAAATTCATAAGAAAATGATTTCACAATGTTCAGACAACTTGTTTATTAAGAGTTATCTCTCTCCATTTATTCAGCTGTCATTATGTTCTGCAACAGAATTTTAACATTTTCATCATAAAGACCTTGCCCATTTTTCAGATGAATTTCTATATAATCTAGCAAAAGATTTATATATTTTCAATTGCATTTTCTTGACAGACATAACTGATTTAAAGAAATGCTAGGGTTTGTATGTTGAACATATTTTTATCTACGCATCTTCTTTGCTCTTTTATTTTTCTTTTTTTTTAATTTTTTTTATTTTTGAACAACCTTACATATTTTTCATTTACCATAGGGATAATGAACAAGATGAGTGGAAATGGGTCTCTTTGTTCTAGAATTTGTCTCTATCTTCTTCCTGACTTTTCTGGGTATCCTTCTAAAGTTAAGCCATTAAATGTGATTTTTACTGTGGATTTTTCATAGATGCGGTCCATAGTAGTCATCTCATATTTTATTCATATCAATTTTTCTTGAATGTGAAACTGTATCTCATATATTCTCAGACTGGTCCTTTCCCCCAATCAGTCCAGCGCAGCAAGAGTTGGTAGCAAAAAAAGAACAAAATAAAAAAAGAATATTTCCCACTCTAGCTTACTGTTAGGGAGATGGTTTTTGTCCAGGTATCTATGATTCTTCTTAGCTAAAAATAATGTTTCTACCTACTTCTTAAGCATCCCTATTGCAAGAATCTGCTTATTTCTCCCCTCTCTTAACATTGCCAAAAACCTAATTCCTCATTAGGACTGCTTCCTACTAAGCCCTACAGTCCTGAAAAGTATCCAAATTAGCTGAGAATTGGATTTTTAAAAAATTCCCAAATTCACATATGCCACCAAAACCACACGACCAACATGAAGAAAAACAAACTAAACCCAAACCATGGGATAATGATAATCAAAGACATAAAGATTATCCAAACTCTTTTCAAGGGTTCAACAGTAGTACATATGCACTGTAATATATACAATGAAGGTTTATAGTTTAAAACTTTTAGAACATGCAAGCTGTCTGCAGGTCACTGCAACACTTGCATCTTGGCAGCCTTCTTAGGGAATGAAAGAACAACATTTCCAAATGGCAACCAGGCAGCCACCAAAAATGTTTACCAAGTCCATTTTCCTCAGAGTAGAATGCATTGCAGATTTCAGATACAAAAGGTAATCTTTACAAATAAGTATTAAGTGTATACTGCATCACTTTGAATTTATGTATAGTTTCACAAACAACTAAATGGTCAGGATTAAAAATTTTATTTCTTTCATATTCTACCATGACCTTATTTCTCTGTGGCTATAAAATACACACACACACACACACACACACACACACACACACAAAACACCCCAACAGAGCTTTTCTTTAGCTTTTAGCAACATGTAAAATTCTAGCAAAATTGATAAGAATACCACATCAAGATTCCTGGATAATATTCAGTTTCTTACTGGTGAATCTGAGTGCCAAGGGACAGTCACCAAGGTTCGAGATTTATTCAGAAATGGTATACAAAGTTGACAAGAACTGTTAAGTCATTTTGGGATATACTGAACATTACTCAAAGTTGAAAGAAAAAAAAGAGGGCTTGGGAAACATGATGGCTATTATTTTTATGGAAATATTAAACATATAACACTAGAAATGACCAGGAAATTCCTTCATCATCAGAGGGGAAAAGAATACTCAAGGTTTATAAATACCAATTAATGTAATGACAAACAGCAATGTTCAACAGAAATAAAATACAACCTACACAAATATGAGCAATATTTGCAAATATGAGCACACATATGCAATTTTAAGTTTTCTAGCTAGCACAGTAAAAAAAAGTTACAGACAGATGATATTAAATAATACATTTTACTTAACCTAACATAGCAAAAAAATATCATTTCAATATGCAATCAACATAAAATTATTAAAATTATTATTGGGCTCCTATTTATATATATATATATATATATATATATATATATATATTTCTTACAGCATATCTCAATTCAGACTACCGCTGTTTCAAGGGGAAAAAAGCCACATGCGGCAACTGGCTACCATATTGGACAGCACAAGTCTAAACTACGCAAAACACAATATGGGTAAATGGCAGAAAGATCAGCAGAACAGAAGAGACCAGGGGGTTGGTACTGGAAATGGAATTAGAACAAGTTATACTCCATGATTTTATAATTATGTCAAAATGGATTCTACTGTCATGTATAAACTAAAAAGAACCCAAAAAAATTTAAAAAGAAATTCCGTCTAAAGTCATGAGGATGAACCATGTGCTCTGCATGCTCTAAGTATGCAATAAGTACTGAATAGATGAATGAAGTGGACGGAGCAACACAGAACCCTGAAACAACAAAAATAGTACAGTGTAAGCATACAAATAAAAAAACTCAATCATCATACAAAAAGGATCAGTGTGGAGTGCTCTACTCCAGCTTCTCTGGCCTGCTGTTATTACTGTAGTTTGTAAGATATGGGAACAGAAGCTTAAGGATGAGCCTCCAGAGGCAGGAAAAGGCCTCAGGTCATGGCCAGAAGAGCCTGTGGAATACAATGCCTCATTAACCTTACGTATCATTTTTCTATCAATGGGATAAACTCAGAGCATCTAATTCACTAGAACATACCACCATCCACAAAACTGAAGCACAAACCTGCCCCAAAGCACAGCTGACAAAACAGCCTGCCCAGAACTTGATTTGCCAGTAGAGCAAGGGAAGTGTATGCAGGGTAGGGGAAGCGGGGAGGGAGCATCTAACATACTTCTGCCCTGTTATTTCTACTCCCCACGATGACAAGACCTTTGTGAGCAGGCAAGGGAGTTGAGAAGAGAGAACTCAATCTCTGCAGTCCAGGCTGCTTCACATTTTTCAGAAATTACTGCCTGTTCAAACAATGGGATATTTGTCAAAGTACAACTTGATCACCAGAATTCATCTGTTTTTCATAACCACATTTGACCTAAACTGTGCTGACTAAACAAGGTACCCTGTGTTTCACAGTCTGGAAAATGTGGCTCCCAACATCATTTTTAGACCATACTAAAACCTCTGGCCCTTAGACTACAGCTTCTTAGTAACTAAGTGCATTCAGATTAGGCCAAGGATGATGTCTGCTAACTTCCCTTGTTACATCAATCACAGATTCTCATTTTCTACTCATATATTGGCTAAATTCTCTGTGCCCGCCCATAAGAATCTATCAAGACAGTCTAAAGGAGCAACAAATTTTAAAATATTTTTCCTTCTGTATGGCTATGTACATACATTAAAAATTGCATTTATACACACATATACCCTTTTAACCTTTTATTTAGAAATAATTTCAACTTAGAGGAAAATTAAAAGAATAGTTCCAAAAAACCCACGTACCCTTCACTTAGATAGACCTACTGTTAATATTTTGCCATATCAGTTTTATCATTGCTTTATATAAATTATTTTCTAGATACAGTTGTTGTTCAGTATCCACAGAGGATTGATTGCTGGATTACTTGTGAGTACTTACCGTAAGGATGCTCTAGTTCCTTACATAAACTGTAACAGTATTTGTATGTAACCTGTGCATATCCCCCATTTACTTTAAATTATTACATATTACTTTATAATACCGAATGTAATGTAACTATTTCTTACACTGTATTGTTTAGGGAACAGTGACAAGTAAAACAAATTTTTACAGGTGCAGTGCAGATGCAATCTGTATGTGTGTGTGCGCGCATGCCCTTTTAACTTTTTAGTTTGAGACAGAGTCTCACTAAGTTGCCCAGGCTGGGCTTGAATTTGGAACTCTCCAGAGTCCTGCCTCAGCCTCCCAAGTAGCTATGCCTCAACACACACACAGACACACACCGTTGGTTGAATCCATAGAGAGAGAATTCACAGATATAGGACCAACTCTACATGTATTTTGAAACTATTTAAAAGTATGATCAGATCGTCTTATTCCTAAACACTTCATTATGCATTTCCTGACCAAAAACAACAGTATTTTGTATAACCACGGAACAGTTATCAATTTCAGAAAATTTTACATTTTCCTAAACTGTTGTCTCTATTCCGTTCTTAACAATGCACCCAAAAATGTCCTGTATAGATAGCATCTTGTTCCTGAAGTGGAGGATTTAGCCTAGAACAAGGGTCAGCAAACCATGGCCCATGGGTCAGAACTTTCCCATTACCTGTTGTGTAAATTGTTTTATTGTCTACAGCCACACTTATTTGCATTGTGTATCTGGGTTCTCTTCAGTTATACCAGAAAAACTGGGTGGTTGTGACAGACAAAATGGCCCTGAAAGCCTAAAATATTTATTATCAGATTCTTCACTGTTTGTAAATTCCTGGTGTAGGACAATTCTTTCATTTTACTGTCTTGTCTTTTCAGCTTCCTTTAATCTGAACCAGTTCCTTGGCTTTATCCTTTAGGAACATTATTTTGGGAAAATATACTTTTTTATTTAAAATAAAGTTTCCCATTGGGGATTTCCATAATGTCCCTCATAAATTAGATTCAAGTGATGCACTCCAGATGGAATAGTACTACAAAAGTAATGCTCTCTCCACTTCAGGACAGCTCATTCAGAGGCACACTATGTTTATCTGATCCTCAATTTGTGGTGCTTTTTTTTTTTTGGTAGGTACTGGGAATTGAACCTAGGGGCACTTAACCACTGAGTCACATCACCAGACCTTTTCATTTTTTTTATTTTGAGACAGGGTCTCATTAACGTGCTTGGGGTCTTGCTAAGTTGTTGAGGCTGGCTTTGAACTTGAGATCCTCCTATCTCAGCCTCCTGAGCTGCTGGAATTGCAGGTTTGTGCCACCTGGTGTGATGCAAATTTTGATTCCAGTGAAAGTGGTGTTCAATTACTATATTTTCAAGGCTTTTTTGGGGAGGTGGGACTAGGACTGTTTTGTTGGCCAGAAACAGAGGATACCCTCCAATTTGTGATCCACTGGCATAAGTCTCCTAAGTAGCTGGGATTAGGAGCATGCGCTACCATGCCCAGCTCAAAACTACATATTTTTTGGAGCGGCTTTAGACAGCAAATTTGGGAAGGCATAAAGATTTCCCATATGCTTCTCATCCCCATACATGCAGAATCGCCCCCATTATCAACATCCCCCAGCCCCCAATTACTATTTTTCTTTTTATTATAAGCAATTTTGAGAGATACTTTAAAACCACACAATTATCCTATTCCTTACTAAACTATCCTCCCCAGATTTGGTATCTTTTAATCAATCTTGCCTAAATTTTCTTTTTTTTTTTGTATTGACTGAAAAATTAATATTATGGTTTCACCTATAAAGTAACAAATTCGCATGTCACAGATTCATGATGCTAACAGAAGGCACAAGATTCCTGGATCAGAGACAAAGGACTTTTTAAGCATATCGATAGCAGTAGCTAGAATATCAGCTTTTATTTGCACCAAATCCTAGTCCTAGTTTCCGCAGGAACAGATCCCAGTGAAAATGTACACACACATTGAGCTACATTGAACATGAGGAACCCTGGACACAGGGTACCCAAATCCCTTTGTCTCACAGAAAAACTATTTATATTTCTCTCAAAGTTAGAAGCACATCTGCTTTTTCTCTGCTAGGAGGCATTATTCCTACCTTCCAAGCTGCTGGCTATACAAACACCCATGAAAAACTGTGGAACACAGTGGTAGGCAGAGACTCATATTCACAGAAAGAGAGAAAGTAATCTTATTCTCTCAAGAAGGAAAATCCAGTCCTTTTCCCTACAATGACTGTGGGCATCAGGCCTCCCCACAGGATGTTCTTGGACAACCAGAGAGGAAAATAAATTGACAAACATCGTCACATAAAAACTGAAGAGTACAGAACTGCTAAAGAATGTACAAAAGGCAGCTCTTAAAGGGCAAAGACTTTTTAAAAAGGTAGCCTAAACACGAGGCTAAGAGGAGCAGTGGGGAGGGATGAGGAGGGAAAGATGGAGCAGTAGTGTAAGAAGTTCTAATGAGCTACTAACCAGTGGTGTAACTACACACAATAATCATGCACTGTATGCTTTGAAAACTAGAAAATACTCTGTTTTCACTATAAAAAAATGATAAATGATGCAGAGGACAGAATGTTTCACCTGATTTAAGCATTATACAGAAAAATAAAATAAAGTGGCCATCTCTCCACCCATCTTTATCCCATTATGCTATTTTTTTTTCTTTATAGCACTCATCATCACCTAAAATTCTTATTTTTATGTATATATTTGACACTCAAGAAAGCAAGAGCTCATCAATCTTGGTCATGCTGAATC
>PVKS010050549.1:0-11497 GCA_004027875.1 Aplodontia rufa
GGTTATATTTGTCAATTGTGCCTCAATAAACCTGGGGAAATTTTTTTTAAAAGGCAGAAGGCCCGTGAGAGAGAAAGAGAGAGAGAATCAATTTTTATTGAGTTTTTCACATGGTCTTTGCTGCTCTGACACTTAGTTGTGTACGTGGCTGCTGGGGTTTGAACCTGTGTACTTGTGCATGCCAGGCAAGCGCTGTAACTGCCAAGGCACCACTACAGCCCCCTGGAGAAATTTTTTTCTAAAAATTCACAGGCTCTAGAACTAGAGTAGTTTAAGCCTCCTCTACAGCACTTCCCAATTGTGCTGCTTAAACAAGTTACTCTGACTCTCTGAGTTATGATTTGCTCATTCATAAAATCAAAATAATAATATCTCATAGAGTATTTGTAAGTATTACATAAGACGCTATGATTATGTGTGTGCGTATATACATATATATATATGACAAAAGAAAATTTATTCTTGTTGAATTTAAACACAGATGGGGAAAACAAATAAATAATATATAGAGGTAAGGGACAACAATAACCCAGGTATCTCCTATTTATTAGGAAAGGCAATGGATTAAATAATGCCATAGTTATAGGAAAAAATCAGTAGGTATAGAGCAAAGAAAAAGATCTTTCAGTGCTTCTGCATTGCTGAGGGTATTGGTCCACTCAGGATACTTAAATTCATCCTTTCTCAAGAAAGGATTACACCTAACCCTTCCCAGAAGCCTAAGGATAATTGAACAACTGGGTTATTTGGCCGCAAATACAAGGTCAACCTAATCCAGATGTGTCCTTGAAGTTAGGAAATACAATATTTAAACAGCATTTGTGATCATGTACTTTGTGTATAGTACTAAGATAACAAAGTAGGGGGAAGTTCAGCCATATCTCCTACATTCAAGAAAAATCACAAGTTGCAGAGTAGATGTATAAACACATAATTATAATACAGTATGGAAAGTACTATAATGCAGGTATGTGGAAAAGAGGGAAATAATCATAATTGATGGTATGTTAAGAAATGATTCACTGGTTTCTGTTTAAGGTAAAGATTTGAGTCTAATCTTACGGCAGGGGGAATTTCGCAAAATATGAGCCAGAAGAAGGTAGAAAAACAATCTACAATCTAGGCAGAAGAAACAATGTGTGTGAAGGCATTATAACATGAGGGTTTGTAAAAACAGAGAAGAGATGTGGATCTACATATATTTTAGGGCGGTTAGAACTTAGGGGATGTAGGATATGGAAGTAAAGAGCTTAGCAGGAGGCAAATCATGAAAAGTTTTTAAAGGCATGGTAAAGGAGTGAGACATTATCCCAAAGACACAGTGAGCTATTGAAGAGTTTTAAACAAGGGTTTGACATAGTCAGATTTGTGTTTTACATGGATCACTGGTTGCAATGTGGAAAATGGATTGTAAAGAGAAGACTGAACCATGGAAACCAGTTAAGAAGGTGTTGCAATAATGTATGGATGAGATTTTGGTGATCTGGACTAAGGTACTGGCAGTGGACATGTAGAAAATCAAAAAGTATGTCCCAGGTCCAAAGGCTTCTTATCTTATCAGAAAGACAGAAAGGCAGTAGGGAAGTTGTTTTCAAGAAACAGATGAGCAAAGTCTTAAGCCCCTTACTGCAGATGTGAAAGCAAATCATATCCATTTTTCTAGCCTTTCCCAAGTACACAGAACAGATACTGAAGGACTGGTTTATTTTGGTTTATTAAACATGATTGATAGCATAAAAAAACAAAAACTCAAAAGGATTACTATGGCATTGGTTCTCACTTGACTTTTGGCATAAATGCAAGCCATTGTGTTTAGCTTCTCGCCTTTTAATATAACTTTCATAAGCTTCGCTTGTGAAGTTCCCTTCATTCATCTAATATTGACATTAAGAAAAAAATGAAGGATGCAAGAGGAATCAAACCACAAGTATTTCCTGAATTCCTCCTAGGTGCTGAGCCCTGCTTCAGAACTCACAGTAGTTAAGAGATTGCTGAAGACATGAGTGGAGGGTAGTGAGGCACAAGATTGACTACCTTCAGGAAGCTCACACTCTAGCCAGGCAGGCAAGCCTAATAAGCATCCTGTATCCCTACAACATGAAGTGACGGACTGTCATAAACTGGCATTGTGCTAGAAGCCTAAAGAAGGCTGTGCTCAGTGTGGACTGATGAATTCAGAGAATGCTTCCTAGAGGACACAGACTGTGTCTGAATTTGAAGAGTGAATAAGATTCGAGCTGACAGAGAAGAAAGGAAGTTTTCTACCAGGCAAGAGTGGTGATTTGAATGGATTATGAAGACAGTCATGTGTAAGGGTGGTAAGAGCCATGTAAGAATAATAAAGTATATTTCCTTCAATAGAACCTTACCTTATGGCAGGATAAGATATCCCTGGTATCTATATTGTAACTTTAAAATGGACAGGACAAACTTAGGAAGAATTAGTTGGAAAAAAATTCTTTGTGAACTTTTTCCAAAGTGGATTCTGTAGTACCTCTCTTCTCTCATTGGTGTTGGTACAAAACAGAGACAGACTTGAATGGAATAATATGTCTAGGAGGGGAGAGACAGAGACAGAGACAGAAACAAAGAGAGAGAAATATCACATATTCCTACTATTAAGTGGAAGCTAAATAAGTTGCTGTCATCGGGTTAGCAATCAGAAAAACAGTTACCAGAGGCAGGGGAGAGTAAGCAGAGAGGATGGAATAAGGTTGGTTAATTGGATACAAAAATACAGTTAAATAAGAGGAAAAAGTTGTAATGTTCTCTAGCACAGTGGGGTGTCTACAATTAGAAATAATTTTTTATAGATTGAAAGTAGTAAAGGAGTTTGAATGTTCCCAACATAAAAAATGATAAATGTTTGAGATCATGGAAATGCTAGTTACTCTGATTTGATCATTACACATTGTATGCCAGTATTGAAATAACACACTGTATATAGAAGTATGTAAAATTATTATGTTAATTAAAAAGAAAAAATTAAAAGGCTAAAACTCTGCATCATACTGTGGTTGATGGAAGCATGTATTTGGCTCTGCTTAGTTTTCCAGTCTTCATCACTAATTCTGTATACCTCTCTTCTGTTTAAATCAGGCCAGAGTTCATTTCTGCTCCTTTTAATGGAGAATCCTAATACATGCAATAATTTTCACTTAACATTGACTCATTTGACTCAGAATCATTTCAAAACTGGGTATCCTCCATAACTGTTTTTCATCAACTGTAGTTGTGAAACAAAACTGATAGAAATTTTTATAATTTAGTCAAACAAATAGATTTTTTTTCTTTTGCTTTTATCTATACATTTTTAACTGGGTATCTAGATAATTCAACTGCTCCATTTATTTAAAGCAATGGACTTTCTGACACAATTTATGGTGGTTAAGACTATCAGGTGTCATGATAGATTGTCCGTTTCTTTTCTCTTTTCTTTAAAATAAAGATAAGAACAGATCCAAAGGCACAAACATTGCTAAAATATATTTTTGTCAGTTCAAGTGAGTCATGACTTCCCTTAAAGGCATAAGTTCTATCACACTTTGAGGTGATTAGGGAAAGAAGCAAAGAAGACACTACTAGAAAATCTGGAAAGTTCTACTGAAAACCCTGGGATCTGGAAAAATGTATTGTTGTGCAGAAATTTTAGTGTTATTTTAGAAGGACTGAGGTGGAAATTGGGAGTTCATGATATTTGGCTGGGAGGCCTAAGTGCAACATGGTAATTAGCTCCTCATGTCTTTGGTGGAATCATGATAGAACTTTGTCATTATCAACCATTTGCTTAAAGTCTTCTAGTAAATTTTTGTGGGCTTCACAATGTCATTTATTCTGATATGATATTCTTACAGCATAGAACAGTGTGCCAGCGGTATTTAGAAGGTAGCATCTGTTTCACCAAACTCCCAAAAAAGTGATACATAACATATAGTAAACTATAATTATAGCTGATAAAGTCAAGAATTTTAACTTTCATCTAGATAGGTAAAAAATGTTTTCACTCCCATATACCATTTTCTTTATTCTTAACTTACACATAAAAACATAAAAATGATATATATTTATGGGGTACTATGTGATGTTTCAATACATGTCTACTTCATTAGATGTTCAAATATCTACCATTTCTTTATGATGAAATCATTCAAAATTCTTTCTTTTAGCTTTTTGAAATATACCGTACATTATCACTATCTATAGTGTTTTGGTTTATTTATTTATTTATTTTATTCAGAAATTTATTTGTTGGACAATCAAACAAGCTTCTAATAAAATAATATATATATATATATATATAGATAGATATATAAGTTCTGAAAATTAGGTTTAACCCCAACCCCCCCAATTACCCACCCTTATTCCTTACCCCCTTCCCAATACATCTCCACAAATGCCTTAGGTTGTATGACATTACACCTTATCCAGATTTAAAACATGACAATAAACCTCCTTTGTCAGTGGCCAGGGTCTAGCTCCAGCCTGCACAGATGAGTGAAGACAGTCGACCCTTGGTTCACTGGGTTATGCTTATTGTACTCAGTATAATTTCTTCCATAGCCATCCATTTATCTTCAAAGGCTGCAATATCATTGTTTCTAATTGCTGAGTTAAACTCCATGGTGTATATGTACCACAGTTCTTGGATCCAATCATCCAGTGAGGGACATTTGGGTTGTTTCCGTAATTTAGTTATTGTAAATTGAGCTGCTATGAACATTGATTTCACTGTGTCACTGTAATGTGCTGATTCTAAATTCCCTGGAAAAATACCCAGAAGATGGGGGTAAATCTAGTATCCAGAAACTATATACATTTTATATTATTTTGTTAAAAATTTGTATGGTTGTTCAAAAATAAAAATTAAAAAAAATACCCAGGAGAAGAATAGTGGGATCATACGGTGGGCTCATCCCTAGTTTTTTGAGGATTCTCCACACTGCTTTCCAGAGGGCCTGTACCAGTCTGCAGGTCCAGCAACAGTGTGCTAGTGTTTTTTAACCTGATAAAGAAAGAGCATGGGCTTTTCAATCCAGACACACTCAGGTTCAAATTCTAGTTCCAACCATTTAGTAGTGTCCTTCAGGTAAGCTATTTGCCCCCCTTTAATCCTTAGTTTCATTGTTATTCCAGTGAGAATAATGCCTCCTCCTTCATAAGATTTTGTATTAAATAAAATAACCTATGAAAAATTCCTGGAACATGGTATTTGTCTCCTAGAATGCACTTTTTGTATATTAGTGCTTTTTCTTTCTTTTAATGGGGATGTAATTAATTTTTTAAGAAAAGAAAGAGAGATTCAAGTTTATTTATTTTCTCATCTGGTTTTTGTTTTTCCTAAACTTAGTTGTGTATGTGGTGCTGGGGATCGAACCTGGGTCCTTGCACATGCCAGGCAAGTGACCTACCATTGAGCCACTCCTCTAACCTAAACGGGGATGTAATTATTAAAGCCTTATTTCCCATTTACTTTCATGTAAAAAAATTAATTGCATTTGGAGAACAATTTATTTTGTTATTTTCCTATAAATGAACAATCTTTTGAGAAATATATTCATATTTCATATAGTAAGCATCTAACACAAGTTATTTTGCATTCTAGGAATCATAAAATGAGGACTTCAATGTTTTAGAATAGCTAATGCCCTATAGACAAGATCAAGATTCCAGAAATACATGAATAAGATCCACTTGTGTTGATTCTGTCAACATGTTATCAGAAAATAGCACAGAAAAGTACTTGAGGAACAGACTAGTAATATGGCCCTGAGAGTTATATAATAAGGAGGATTTCTTTTTGATGAAGTCTTCTGGGAAAGAACAAAGATTTGGGTTAAAAAGGAGGGTTTGGGGCTGGAGCAGTGGCTTGGCAGTTACAGTGCCTGCCCAGCATGTGCAAGTTCACGATTCAAACCCCAGCACCACGTACACAATGAAGTGTTAGAGCAAAGAAAATCACATGAAAAACTAAATAAAAATTGCTTCTCTCTTTCTCTCTCTCTCTCTCTCACTGTCCCTCTTTCTCTTTTTTTTAAAAAGTAGGGTTTGGAGAAAAATAGCTTATACTTTAAAAACTGATGATGGAGTATTTTCTTGAAATTTTCTGATCATTATACTTCGCATTGAAAAAAATGATATGAAGATATTTGGGGGTTTTTTTACTCTGATTTTAATATTCCACATTTCAAGTTCAAAAGCTAGTTGAAAATAAATGTGATTAAATTCTGAAAGTTTCTCAACATAGAATTTGCTTTTCTGCTGTCATTGATTTAATAGTTTACAGTTTTGGAGACATATTTTTGAAATCAGGTATAGTGCCATGGCTGATTATAAAAGAATATTAACGTACTTTGCTTTTTATTATGCCTTATTTTTATTTACAGGTTTTCTTTAACAATTAGGGAAAGAATGAAATCTATGCAATGGAAAAGCTATGCGCTAGGAACACTTCATCACTTCTGATTTCCCTTTTTGCAAGTGAGCTCCTTTTGCATGCCAGGCCTTCTACTGGGGGCCTCTCTCTGCATCTTTTACTTACGAAAGCTACCCAGGAGGGGATGGAAGGGCACAGATGATGGCACATTTAGAAAGAATGATTGAGCAGTATTAGTCAGTTCTGCCCTTTTCCCTGTGGGGAGCAAGCCTGCCTACAAACAGAGTGAAATCTCTATTTCCTTTTCTTTCTTTTTGGTACCAGAGATTGAACTTGGGGGTGTTCAACACTTCCCTATCCCTTTTTATTTTATTTTGACACAGGGTCTCACTAAGATACCTAAAGTCTCACTAAATTGCTGAGGCTAGCATTGAACTTGTGATCTTCCTGTCTCAGTCTCCTGAGCCACTAAGATTACAGGCAGGCACCATGTGGCTTTCTGTTTCTTAACGCCATTAAGTTATACATATACTTGCCCACACTAGGGAAAGCCTATCTCCATTCAGTTGTAAGACTGGGTGGGTAATTCTGGAGATTGCTTAGCAATCTCACTTGGATAATTGTCTTAAAACCAAATCCTCAAACCAGACCTTACTCTAATGAAGTTGATATCTGAGCACCCAGATTATAATTTCTTTTTTCTTGATTTCTCAAAATGTTTATAACCTAGGGTAAAAAAGAGGTGGACTTTTATGAGAACCTTTCCTCCCTTCTTCTGGAGTGCACAACAGGAAAAAAGTGGTTTTTAATCTAAATACTAATTTAAAACACTAAGTGAAAGACATACAGATTTCATATAGCATGCTAACATCTTTAACATTTTCTCTTTAACATGTATTGCAACATTACATCTAATATTCTTCTCTACATTTACTGGTGTTTGAAGCTTGAAAGTTCTTCACAATGACTAATGCCAACTTTTTTCTTAGTGAATTATGGGAAGAAAGCCAAATCAATGAAACAGCTGAGGAAAGTTTGATATACAAGAAAAATTAATGTTCACAATTTGGAAATGGCCTGGAATAGCATATGATGTTTGGCATCCAAAAATAATTCTCCTTTTCATGATTAAAGGAACATTTTGAACCAGAACCAAGCACAAATGCAGCATTAAATAGAATTCAGATGGTCACCTTTCAACCTTAAAGGGAGTGAAAGGCAGTGTTTTATTTTTTTAATTACTGGTAAAATAAAGACAACCAGTAGGATGGAAGTCTTTTAAGTTTTTCTTGATTTCTTTGGTTTGGGCATTAAACCAGGTAACAGTGACTATTCATGTTGTACAAAGGGTAAAGTCCAAGATAAGCTCCTAAATCACCATATTCTGATATTGCCACAACAATCAGACTTGCTTTCATTTGTTTGACTGCAGAACATGGATAGAATCTGACGGGAGTGACTATATAGTAATATGCCCACATCTAATAAAGATATGAATACATTACATTGAAGTTGTCTCTTCAAAGTAGCACCTTGTGTATTTATTTCTGTGATGTTGTCATTTGACAAAGCATGTTCAAATTCCTCCTTATCAGCTGATTTCTTTTTTAAAATGTCAAACCACACCAAAGTACACAAATCTTAAATTCACAGATAAATATATTGGTACTTATGTATGTATCATGTGACCATCACCCACATCAAGAAGTAAAGCACCTCTAGACCCTCACAAAGCTCCTTTATGCTCACCATCATTAGCCTTACCCAAAAGAGAGCATTCTTCTGAACAGTATCAACACAATTCTAATGACAGCTTTTTAACTATGCATAAATAGAATTATACATTATGTTCTCTGGAGTATCTGGCTTCTTTTCCTCAGCATTATATGTTTATAATAATCCATGTTCTTGCACAGATAGTTTGTTCTGTTTATTACTATGTAATATTGTATTATGTGAATATACCACAGTTTAATCTATGCATTCTACTTGGGAAGGATGTTTGGCATGTTTCCAATGTAGGGGTATTATGAATACCATTATGAATATTGTTATACAGGTTTTCTTATCAACATAGTCACTCCTTATTCAAAAGTTGAATCATCACATTATATAAAATCATATTTAGCTTTTAAGAAATACTCAACATACAAGAACAGAAAGTATGGTCTTGAAGATATGTTTATACATACATACTTAAAAGCAATATTATTTCCAAAAGCCAGAAGTTGGGAGCAACTCAACGGTTCACTGACAGTATGTGGTATGTACATACAGTGGAATATTATTCAGCCATAAAAAAGGATGTTCTGACACATTAGAACATAATGAACCTCAAAGACATTATAGTAAGTGAAATAAGTCAGTCCAAAAAGAAGAATAGTACTGTATGATTCTACTTATATAAGATATTTAGAGTAATCAGATTCATAAAGACAGACAGTATAATGGCAGTTTCCAAAGACTGAGGATAGAATGGAATAAGGAGTCAGCATTTAACAAGTTCAGAGCTTCAGTTTTGCAAACTGTAGAGAGTTCTGGAGATAGATGGAGAAGATGATTGCAAAACAATGTGAATGTACTTAGGAGTAGTACACTAAAAATGGTTACAATGGTGAATTGTATCTTACATGTATTTTACCACACATACATTCTTGGGGGAGGACTGGAGACTGAACCCATGGGCACTTTACCGCTGAGCTACATCCCCACCCCTTTTTATATTTTCTTATTCTGAGAAAGGGTCTGGCTAAGTTTCTTAGGGCCCCACTAAATACCTGAGGCTGTCCTCAAATTTGGATCTTCCTGCCTCAGCCTCTAGAGTATCTGGGATTATAGGCATGTGCTACAAGTAATTTTTAAAAAAGAATTCTACCAAACACTTTTTCAGAGGTGGTTGTACTAATTTACAATTCTACCTGAAATGTATGTTATTTTTCAGTTGTTCCACATCATCACCAGAACCTGAAATCATTTATTCACTTACTTTTATCTATAATAGTGTGTAGTAGTACTTTGTTATCCTACTATTCTGTTTACCTCTCTGCTGACTAATGATATTGAGAACTGTCTAATAAGTTCATCACTTGTATGGATAAATTCCTTTTCTTAAGTGGTTGTTCAGCACTTTTGCCCATGTGTTTTTGTTGGCATGTCTATCAGTTAATTTGTAAGAATTCTTTATGCATTCCAAACAAAAGTTTTTTGTCAAATGTTTTTCAAATATTTTCTTCTACAATGTAGCTTGCATTTTCACTCTCTTAATGATATCATTTGATGAACTGAAGTTCTTAATGGCATTTTCTTTCAAATTTCCTAAAGAGGAAAATATATACATCAAAGGGGTGCTGATTCTTGTAAAAAATTTAAATCTTTAAAGCTAAGATAAGGATGATGATGATGATGATACAACCCCATAAATCTAATCAAGGAAATATAAAGGTTATTTAAAGTTACCATATATACAAGGATTGAAATGAATTCTTTTTTATCAGTTTTATTTATTTATTCATCTGGATTTTGTTTTTCCTCCACTTAGTTGTGTATGTAGTGCTTGGGTTCAAACTCAGGTCCTCACACATGCCAGGTGAGCACTCTACACTGAGCCACTGCTCCAGCCCTGAAATGAATTCTTAATGTAATAGAAGATATAGAAATTTCCCTGACAAGAATTAACTGTCATATATAAGTTGTTTTGTATATCTTGGCTCACTTCTCGGAGTTAAGAGGAATCCTTAAATAAGATTACGGGGTCAAACAGTGATAAATTTGATGAAGAATATTAATAAAGTACCAATCTAGTCATGTATAACCATTTGGAGTTTAAAACTCCAAAGATCGTGAGGTAACAACTATGTGTGGATATCTGAAGACAAATTCTAAAAATGGTTTAAATTATAGCAGAACCATCAAATCATGTATATGATTTCCCAAAGATCATTCACTTTTATATATGTCTCATTACTATATAAGCATAAGTACAGTTTGGCAAATATCCAGTTGGCCCCTTTGATATGTATGAAAGGACATTAGTGGCCCTTGTGAGGAAAGGAGTCTCAATTCTTGCCCACTGGTTCTTTTAAACTTATTTTTCCTTCATTTTAAAATAATTGTACATTAACAGAAAGTTGTGAAAATAGTAAAAAGAGGTCTTTTGTACCCTTAACCCAACCCCCAATCCATAGTGGCATCTTTTTTAAATTTATTTTATTACTGCATTATAGTTTTGCATAATGATGGGATTAGTTGTCACATATTCCAAGATACAATTCAGCAATGCAATTTGTTCCATAGTGGCACCTTATGTAACCACAGTACAATATCAAATCCAGGAAATTGACATTGGTACAGCTGATGGACCATTCCACTCACTGATAAAGTATTGAATGCTCGGACAAGAAGCTAAGTGACCAGCTGCCTGATCCAAAAAGGAGCCTAAGTGTAGCTCTATCATCTGATGCCGTAGTTAATGACTTAAAAATTGCAAGAGACATTATGAAAGTTGATCCAAGATTAGATTTGAGCTAATGCAAAGAACAGTCTTCCTTTTTTATCTTCTCTCTTTCCTTTCTCTTTTACTTCCTTTCCTTTTTGGAATTTACTCATTTAATGGAGTCATAAAATAGATTCTAATTTCTGTGCATCATATAGGGAAATGGACCGGTTTAGACTCAACACCAGAAGAAGCCTTAATAAAAAAACCAAGGAATTTTTTTTATTTTTTTTATTTTTGAACAACCTTACAAGATTTTAACAAAATAATATAAAATGCGTATAAATTGTGTATATATTCTGGATATTGCAATTATCCCCAGGAGTGCCCCCCCATTACCCTCCCTTATCCCTCCCTTCCCCTTCCCACTATAACTCTTAAAAAGTATTATGTTGTATAGCATTACATCTTATCTGGATTTAACACATGCTAATAGACCAACTTTCTCATTGTCCAGGGTCTAGTCCCCACCTCCACAGATGAGTGGAGACAATCGACCCTTAGATCTCTGGGTTAAGCTGATTTTACTCATCATGATCTCTTCCATAACCATCCATTTACCCTCGAAGGCTGCAATATCATTGTTTCTAATTGCTGTGTAAAATTCCATGGTATAAATGTACCACAGTTTT
>PVKS010050550.1:0-11497 GCA_004027875.1 Aplodontia rufa
TTCAGTTTATCAGATGAATCCCTCTTGTTTACATTCATTGCAAATTGCTGCATGATTGGGATTTGGCTTCATATGGAGGACATCTCCAGGAAGGGAATGATCATACTGGTCGTTTTGACATGTATGCAATAGTTATATTGTAAATTATAGACTGCTACTTGGATATTCTGATTATCTGTGCTGGCCTTATGAGCCTACTTAATGAAGTCCACCTCATGAGAAATGGAGTCCATACTGTGTGCTGAGAACACCAAGCTCATAGAGACTGTGTAAGTCACTTTTCATTACTGTGAACAACTTAGAGGAGAAAAGGTTTATTTTTTAATCATGGCTTTAGCAGTTCAGTCCATGGTTGGGTGACTCAATTGCTCTGAGTAGGTGGCAAGGCAGAACATCATGGTGGAAGGGTATAGCAGAGAAACTCCTCAACTCATGAAAGCTAGGAAATAGAGTGAACAAGAGACATAGGGACAAAATATAAACCACAGAATCCATGCCCAGTGACCTAGGTCCTCTGGCCACATCCCACCTACCTACTGTTATCATCTAGTTAATCCATACTAATTATTAAACCATCAAATGCGTTAAGTCACTGAATTCTGTTACATCTTAAGTTACAACTCTCAGAGTCTTATCATTCTACCTCTGAACATTCCTGTATTAACACAGGAGATTTGGGGGGATACTTCATATCCAACTGTGACATTCTAACCCTGGTACCCAAAAGCTTGTATCCATCTCATTATGCAGGATGCATTTAGTCCATCTCTAAAAGTCCCTACAGTCTTAACAGTTTGTACATTGCCGAAAAGTCAAAGTCCAAAGTCTCATCTGAGATTCAAGGAAAACTCTGGGCTGTTAGCTCCTGTAAAAATTAAAAGCAAGTTACATATATTCAATGTATAAAGTCACAGAGTAAACATTCCTCCTAAAGTGAAGGTATATGGACATAGAAGGAAGGAATGGGACCACAACAAGACCAAAACCCAGGTGGGCAGACATTTGATCCTGAAACTTCTTGTCAAGCATATGATGCATGTGGCAGTGAGGTGTGAGCTCCAAAAGGCTTAGGCAGCTTCACCCTTTCGGTCTCTTTCTTAAGCTTGCTCTGTCCCCAACCAGCAGCTTTACCCAGCAGCTGTTCCATTATTAGCATCACTTAAACCTGGGACTCTCCTCTGAAGCTTCAGCTTCCTTCTCAAAGCTTCATGCATTGTCCTCTCAGGGGCTGTCTGCAGGGATTCCAACCCTTCTATGCTCTTTCTAGCTTTCCAAGCCTTACATTGATGGGAATTTTGGTAGAACCTCAGTGACTCCTTAACTCCAGGATTCCGAGTTCCTGCAGAACCAGTACCATGGGGATGACATCAAGATATGTCACCAGCTCAAGCAGTAGCTGGGACCTCTTGGACCATGGCTGCAGTAGTTCCTGGGTAATTGAGCATGGGGCACTGAATCCTGGCAAAACAACTTAGTAGGCACCCCTGTGTGAGCACTGTGTCCCTATGGTCTCTTCTCAAAGGAATTTTCTCTTTTGTACCCTTGAACCTGCCATGGATATGGTCTTACCATTTTCTGAGATGCCCCCAAAGCATCTTTCCTATGGCTTCTTTTTAGTGGTGATAATCTCTTCAGCAACCACAGCTTTCTGGATTCCATTTTTACATGTGCTTTTCTGGACAAATTGCAAGTTTTAAAATTTTTCTTCTTTTCTGCTTTCTGCTCCCAAGAATCACAATAAACCAAGCTCAAAGTTTCCAGCTATACCAATCCTACCACCTGAATGCTATACTGTTTTACAGTTTCCTCTGCCAGATTAAATAGTCCATCATTTTAAAATTCAGCCTCATTTAAAGTCTCAGAACATGGGTAAAATACAAAGTTCCTCACCAAAATGTAACACAACTGGCCTATATTCCAATTTCCAACAGAATCCTCATTTCCCACTGAAACATCATGAGCACAGTCTTTATTGTCTGCATTCCAACTTGCATTCTGGTCTCCTGAGTTCCCACTGAAAGAGCCTATCAAGCTCTGCTTACAACAGCTAGCATCTCCATAGATTTTTCCAAAATCTTCCCACAAACCATTTCCAAAGGCTTCTGAACAGTGTGATCAGATTAGTCACAGCAGTGACCCCACTTCTTGGTACCAATTTCTGTGTTAGCCAGCTTTTTATTTCTGTGATCAAAATACCTGACAAGAGCAACTTAGGAAGAAAAGTTTATATTGGAATCATGTATCCAGAGACTTAGTCCATGATTGGCTTATTACATTGCTCTGGGCCCAAGGTGACATGGAACATCATGGCAGAAGGGCATGGCAGAGGAAGCAGACAGTGAGCAAGCCACCAGGGACAAAATATAAACCCAAAAGGAATGCCCCCCAGTGATTACTTCCTGCAGCCATTCCCCATATGTCTACAATTATCACTAAGACATCAAATGAATTAAACCATGGATTAGGTGATATCTTTCACACTCTAATCATCTCACCCCTGAACATTCATGCATTAACACAGAAGTGTTGGGGGGACCCTTCATATCCAAACTGTAACAGGAGCCAAGACTTGGTATAGAAACTGTGTACAGTTCTATGACCTTCAGCTGGGCCTCTGGGGCAATGAGCCTGCTGCCCTTTCAGATAGCATTTTATATCTCTTTCCTAGAGGAAGCTTGTGTGTCTTCCTTTTTGAAACTTTGCCCATTTCCAACTTTAAAGTTCTTCATTTCTTTGAGTTTTTCTCCCTTCATTCTTTGATTGCTCTGTTCTTCTCATTGCCCCTTCTTGCCAGGCAGAAACGCAATGGGGATAGACTACTACACAAGAGACCTTTTTTGCTGCTGGCATTTTTTCTGGAGTTTTCAGTGGATGACACTGATTTTCAGTGCAAAGTGTGCTGTGCTTTGGAGAAGACCTACAGAGAAAGTCAGTCCTTCAGGCCTTCTGTGATGCTGGAATCCCCTCATCCCAGTGACAGGGGTTGGCATTTGTGTGAGACTGTGGGATATGCCTAATGCCAACTGCTTCCAGTGACAGGTGGCATAAAAAGCAGCAGACTGTTCCTCCACCTGAGAGAGGCAGACACATATTTTGCTCACATGGTTTGTTCACCAATGTCTAAAATGACATTTCACTCCATTTTGATACAAATGCTCGAACTACATATTAGGGATAATTTTTGCTTTATTTGGAGCACAAGTCAGAATGAGTATATCTCCTTTAGAAGAAAATAAAGAGGTCTCTGTGTCTAACACTGATTTGTTAAAGAGGAAGTATTTTCTCAGGGGCCAAAAGTTACTGGCTAAATATAGCCCTAGATCAAAGATGACATCCACCAAAAGCTCCTGTGTCAGCTCCTTTCTTCATGAATTGAAGCAAAACCATTGAATTTACATTTTCTATGAAATATTTGCATGTTTTCCCTATTTGCTACGTGAGAGAAAAATTCAAAACACATTCCTTTGTCACTTTAGGGGATGGTTGGGGATGAGAGTTCTTCATATTTAAAGAAATCTCCAAAGTAATTGGTAACACTACTTAGAGAATTTGAGCTTAGGCATCCTGAGGAAGGTTTAGGTCTGAAGATCGAATATACTTCATGGTGTTGATTGCATCACATTGGTTAGCAATACAGATATTTTTAAAAGTCAACAGAATATGTTTTGTTCTCGTCAACAAACCATAAAATTTGCGGAATAATGTTAAAAGAAAATAACATTTCATTTTTTCCCTGTGTATTGAAACAAAAAGAAAATCACCCTCTTTCCCTTGGCGTTCATGCTATGAAAGTTTGTATATTTTATGTTGAATGTTTAGGTGTTCACATGAGGAGAACACAGTTTATAAATCTGAATGTTAACAAGAAGACAATTAATTTTAGAAAATTGTTGTTCAGCAGACAACCTGGGCCTAGAACAAAGTGATTCATTTTCTCCATAGGCAATAATGTATGTTATAAAAATTAGGAGATAGCCACACAGAAAAGGGAAAATGAATGTAGATCAATAATTTAATTTAGCTCTGACCTAGCTAAGTTCTGTGGCATGGTTCATAATTTTTCAATGAATAGACCCTTACATTTTACATGTACTGTCTCGGTTTCATATTGATCTGCCTTAATGTAGGAATAGTAGCTCTCTTATCTTTCGCAAAAATGCATTGTGTCAGCCTGTGTATGTTAAACAAAATATGACAGCCAATATATGTCATTTATTCTGCTTTCAGAACTACTTTTTCCTTAGCTAAATAATTTTAAAAATCAGGAGAGAAATGGGTAGTAAATGAATGATGAGTTGGAGGGGAAGTTCATGGAGTTCTCTTTTAGTTAATAGACTCTTGGTCTTTTCTGCATTACTTAATTGCTTATTAAAAGTTGAACCCTTCATATGCTATGTACAGTGTATATTTATTCAGTGGAAAATTATTAATTTTTAATAGAACCAAGTGACTTCTTGGACAAGAGACCCTGACTATTAATCAGGAGGCAAGTGATTGGCTGACTTTCAGGTTCATTAATTATTCAAGAAAGTTCAATTATAAGGCCCACAAGAGCAGAAGTGTTTTATAAGTGAGCCTGAGTACTTCAAGTACCACATTCATTTACTCATTTAACAAGTATGTAATATGTTTTGTGTGCCACACACTGATGATTCAGTGATGTGTGGGACTATCTACCCCAGTCCTCATGAAACTTACCGAACAGTGAGTAAAACAGACAGTTATCTGTATGTGAAGAGAAGCTAGAATACTTCTGAGAAGTTCAGGAAACTCAGCTCTACTTGACTCCCTTTAGATTCAGAAACTGGTCCTTCTGTGCTTGGATTTCCTGATTCTCCTGAAAATTCAGTATGGCCCATTCTAACTATCATCTGAGAAAATATTTTGTGTAGCGTGGAGTCAATTTCTTAGAGTCAGAAGAGACTTGAGAAGTTTCTCAGAGGATGTATTTCCCTCGCTGTCTCAGGTAGGCCACAGCCAATGCCTGGAGGTAAACATGCTCATTGCTGGACTATGTGAGTTGTTTGAAACTTCTTGCAAATAATAAACTGCAAATTATTCCCTTGATTTCTTTCTTTATTGATTCCAATACTGTGTCTTGGATAATATCTAAGCATCTCATTCATCTATTATTTTGAGTACATATAACTATTTTCTACTTCATCACATGATTTTTTTATGTTATTCCTGTCAGACTATAGCATAGTAAAATTGTGCTCATTGTTATTTCTCTACTAGGGAATGCATTAATGAATGAATGAACATTTTTGACTTGTTCCAAAAGGCTTTAGGGTAGAATTCCTGGATTGAAACCTTAACTGTTTGACAATAACTGTCATGATTCTTTCCCTTTTTTCTTCATTTCCAGTTAAGATGCTTATTTCTTTTCACATTCTTTTCATTTGACATGGTAGCCAGCCCTTCATCATGCCCATTCCTCTTCTAGTACACTCCACTTTAATTCACAGGATATAAGGTGCCTGTCTTACTAGGAGGTTTTGGAAGGGCTTCACGGATGTTGACATAGTCCTGTGCTGGATCAAGAAGAATGAGAAAGGGTTCTACATGAAATTGGGGCTAGAAATGGGAGCTTATGAGTTACACATAGAATAAAAGTATTAGCAAAATACACATCTACCACCTCTTCATAGTAGGCCATCCACACTCCCTCATTTGGCATTCTCTTCTTTGAAGATTGTTTTTGACCTTTTTCCCACATTTTCCTCATGAACTTGACTTTTTTCCATCTTTATCAACTACTCAGTATTATAGTTTGGTAATGAGGTGTTTACAAGAAGCTCCTGTGTTAATGCAGGAGGTAAAATGATCAGATTGTGAGAACTGTAACCTAATCAGTGGATTAATCCATTTTGTAGATTAATAATTTGAATGGACTAACTGGGTGATAACCATAGGCAGATAGGGTATGGCTAGAGAGATGGGTCACTAGGGGCATGCCTTTTGTTTCTGGTGCCTCTCTCTTTCTGCTTCCTGCCACCATGAGGTGAGCAGCTTTCTTTCATCATGTCCTTCTGCCATGATGATCCACATCACCTCAGACCCAGAGTGATAGAGCCATCTGACTATTGACTGACTCTCTCAAACTGTGAGCTCAAAATAAGCTTCTCCTCCTCTAAGTTGTTCTTGTCAGGTGTTTTGGTCACAGTGATGAAAACCTAACTAATGTACACAGTATTGTGTTACAACTCAAGACATAGCAGCTTGAGGTTTAGAGTTTGCATTAGGGAGTTAATTTGGGTTCTGTGCATCTTTTACGTGTCAGTAAACAAGGGAGACTCGTTCTTTGACATTTGGCATCCTGTTCTTTAAAATGGAGAAAATTATATGACTGTATAAAGTACTTAGGAGAACCTGCAGAAGTGTATGTGAAGTGGTTAACACCTAGCAGGTGCCTAATATCCTGTAGCCATTATCCTTACCTTCCCTCTAGTGAACTCCTGCTGAGGGTCACTTCTGGTGCTACAACCATCTGTTCAGCAAACTCAGTACATGCAGTGGTTCAATGTGTGTTTTCTCATAGGATCCCACTCAGTGGCTAATAGAAAATTCTGGAATTTTTCTAAGTTCTCAGTTTGCTGATTTTACATTGCCACCATTCTTTCTCTCAGCTTCCAGGTGCATGGCATCCAGCACCGTTGTTTTCTTTTAAGCTTTCTTAGTTTGGTAGGGCTGGACAGGCATCAGGGGCTGACACAGTGTCTCCTTTTGGGTCTCCCTTGGTATAAGAGCCTGAGTTTCTGTGACCTCACCTCACAGCTTCATCTGGGAAACCAACATACACATTTCATTCTGGTCAAGATTTCTCTTGATAGGTTTATTGCAGATTGCTGCAGCTGCAATCAGTGTTTACAATCTGATGACAAGTTGAAGATTAAGGTTTGTCATCACTATTTAATTAACCTCAAATTAAGCAGTTTCTGGCCCTATTCCATACTCTTCCACAAACCCATCAGAGCTTCTAAAACAGCGCCGTGAATCCTGATAGATTCCTGGTTGCACCGCTGGAGAGCAGGAGCTGGCTTATGCACCACTCTCAAGAACAACAATACTTGATCATTTCTGTGCCCAGGGGCCGAAGGTAGGTAGCTATCCAAAAAGAAATGGAAAGGGAGGGAAGACAGGATGGCACTTCTCCAGTTGTAGGAAGCGTTTAGTTTGTGAATTACAAAGGAGATGAGCCAAAAAAGTATTCCAGATAACGGGGGGAACCCACTATTTAAAAATAGTTTTTTCTCATTGCACAAGTGGTTATGTGTCCACAGTAAAATTATAAATGGTGATTATGAGAAAGGATAAAAGAATAAATAAAAGCCATTCAAAAACTTACTCTGTACACCTAATTTTAGTGCTTGCCTGGTAGCTTCTAGCTGCCACTAGCTACTACTAATAGTGGTTCATGAGCATTTTAAAATGTAGTAAGAGTGTATGACATAAAAGTACTTTAAGTGTACACTGCATATTTATAAGACTTGGTCTGGAAAAGAAGAATAGTATATCTCATTATGAATTTATGTTATTTACATGTTGAGATATTGTTTTGCATATGTTGGGTTTTAAATATATCATTGAATGAATCACACTTGTTTTTAAACTTTCTTAATGTAACTGCTAGACACTTTTAAATTAAATATTACATATGTAATATTCCTATTGGAGAGACCTGGGACTTTTTTGTATATATCAAAAAAATTTTTGGGCTGGAGTGGTGGCTCAAAGGTTGCAGTGCTTGCCTGACATGCACAAGGACGTGAGTTCAAAACCTAGCACCAGGTACACAACAACAAAGTCTTGGAACAACAAAAGTCACATGAAAAACTAAATAAAATTGATATTCTCTCTCTCTCTCTCTCTCTCTCTCTCTCTCTCTGTATGTCTCTCTCACTGTCCCTCTCTCTTAAAAAAACTTAAAAAATTTTTTTATTGATTCAACATAGTCTTACTTATTTGGAGGGAATTGTTGTTACATATTCTTGCATACATGGTATTGACAGAGTAAGTTAAGCCCAATCTTCATCCAAGATCTGCCCCCCTACCCACTTCACCCATTCCATGATCTCATGTCTCCTCTGTAATTCTCCCATGTTATAGATAGAAATGCACATATACATGTATATTAATTATTTAAATTTTTTGGTTTGTATACCTGCCTGAGTATAGTTTGGCATTTCATGGGAGTTGAGTGTACCCAACCGTATTGATAACCCCCATTTTCCCTTCTACCTACCCTCCCTTCCTACTCCCCCATAGCTGTTGTTCCCCCAGCTTATGTGATACTTCAACTCTGGTGGGTTTATTAATTAAACTTAATTAACTTTCTTTCTATCTTAGGTTTTACTCTAGTTTCCACATATGAGAGAAAATATTCCGTCCTGAAGTCTCTGTGTTTGGGATGTTTTACTCAGCATGATTTTTTTTTCTACTTCCATGCATTTACCTGCGAAAGACATGATATCATTCTTTCTAATAGCAGGGTAGAACTGCATTGTATGTAAGTATATATGTACATATATTTCACAGTTTTTGGATCCAATGAGGGGCATCTTCGTTGAGTCCGTAGTTTAGCTATTGTAAATTGAGCTGCTATATACGTTCATGTAATTGTGTCTCTGTAGTATGCCGATTCTAATGCTTCTGGGAAAGTACCTAGGAGTTGGATAGCTGGGTCATACAGTGGTTCCATCCCTAATTTCTTGAGAAGTCTCTACACTGCTTTCCAGAGTGGCTGTACCAATTTGCAGTCCCACTAGCAGTGTGTTAGTGTTCCTTCCTCCCCGTAACCCCTCCAGCATCTGTTATTGTTTGTATTCTTCATTTTTGCCATTTTGTGTATATGTCAAAATTTTTTAAAAGAAAGACTAGATTATTCTACATAGATATTATTATTTGCTATTTATACTTCATATTATATTGTGAATATGTTTATGTCATAATATATGGTATTATTTTTAATCATTTGCAATCTTTCTTTGTATTTATGTACTTTGATTGTTTAATCTGATACAATATTTTTATTAGTGCACTATAGTTTTACATAATGTTGAGATTAATTGTCACATATTCCTAGATGCACACAATTCAGCAATACAATTTCTTCAATATCTCCCTTGCCACATAAATCTACCTCCCTCCTCCCATCCTCTGATACCTTGCCTTTCTTCTGGGTATTATATTATTCCTAAAAACCCCAAATACAGTGACATAATTCTTATACCAAAGAAGAACATTTATATATATATATATATATATATATATATAACTATAGTATAATACATGACATTTATAACTGCTTGGAATGTACCTTGCTCTATCTCAGTTCCAACATTTCCCCTTCTCCCTTTCTATTATCCCTTGTTATTCTTCAAAATATTTGACAATGAGATTAAACATTTACATTTTTGTACAGGTATGCAGCATAGCTTGTTCAAATATCTTATGAAGTATCTTGCAACTGTATGTCATAAATATTAACATTTCACATTTTTGTTCTATGGATCTAATACATGAGTTTGTCTACTTTACTCCCAAGCCTGGGTTTAAGTCCAGCCTCCACAAATGAGGGATGCCATTCGGCCCTTGACTCTCTGGGTTTTGCTAACTTCGCTCTGCATGATTTCTTCCAATGCCATCCATTTACCTTCAGTAGATTCAATATCATTGTTTCTAATAATTGAGTAGAAACTCCATTGTATATATTCCAGAGCTCTTGGATCCATTCATCCGGTGAGGGGCATCTGGGTTGGTTCCATAATTTAGCTATGGTAAATTGAACTGCAATGAACATGAGTCTCTGTAATGTGCTGATTTTAACTCCTCTGGGAAAATCCCCAGAAGAGGGATAGTTGGATTGTATGGTAGGTCCAACCCTAATTTTTTGAGGAGTCTCCACACTGTTTTCCAGAGCAGCTGGACCAGTCTGCAATTCTACCAACAGTGTGCTAGTGTTCCTATCTCCCCACAATCCCTCCAGCATTTGTTATTGTTTGTATTCTTCATCTTTGTAAATCTGACTGGAGTGAGGTGAAACCTTAATGTAGATTTGATGTGCATTTCTCTGATCACTAGTGATTTAGAACAATTTCTCACGTATTCATTGGCTTGCTCAATATCCTCTGTTGAGAAGTTTCTGTTTAGCTCTCTGGCCCATTTATTGATTGGATTGTTTGTGTTTTTTTACTGAGTTTTTTTAGTTCTATGTAAATTTTGGATATTAGTCCCCTGTCAGAGGGATCATAGGCCATGATTCTCTCTCATTCTGTAGATTGTCTCTTAACTGTTTTGACTATTTCCTTGGCTGTTCAGAAAGTTTTTAGTTTGATGGCTTCCCACTCATGGATTTTTGATGTTTGATACACTATTTTTGAACAATTAGCTTATTATCAGTTTCAAAATTGTAGTAATCCTTATCTGTGTGGGTCTGTTCCAAGACCCACTAGTGGATGCTTTAAATCAAAGATAATACCAATCCTATATATATTGTATTTTATATGTGTATATATTATGGTAAAGTTTATTTTATAAATTAGGCATGGTAAGAGATATAATAATAACTAATAATAAAAGAACAACTGTATAAAATTACTGTATTAAAAGTCCAGTGAATATAGTTTTTCCTTCTCAAAATACCTTATTGTACTGTGCTCATCCTTCTTGTGATGATGTGTACCTCCATGATGAGCTGAAGATGTTGTGACATGGCATTAAGCTAATGGATAGGTAGCATCTATAGCATGGATTCACTTGACAAAGGATATTTCACATCTCAGGTGGGACAGAGCAGAGTGAAATGAGGTTTTATCTTCATCGTGTGATTCAGAAAAACACAATATAAATGAATTAAACAATTGATAATTTGTTTATTTCTAGCGTTTCCTATTTAATATATTTGAATGATAGTTGACTGAAAGTCTTAAACTGTGGAAAGCAAAATCTTAGATGGGAGGGTAACTACTGCTTCAAAGTATCCATGAACACATGGGTAGCAGTATTTTTAGGCTCATCTTTAATTATGCTCTTAAGATATGTTTCTAGAAAACAATTAATTGAGTCACAGACTTGCTTGTGGTGAGATTGGCGATGTGGGATCTGTGGCGTACCTGTCTGTGGGTAGATGTCAGCAGGGGAAGCTAAGAGAGAAAAATATCAACTGTGAGGAGCACGCTCTTTTCTCTAGTAATGCGTTCAAACTGCGGAATTGCAGGAGAGTTTAATGAGTTGAATAATGACCAAAATGTGTGTAGTTACAGGAACCAAAAAGGATGATGAAGCAACTATGGAAAGTTGGAAGGGATAAAAGGAGAGAGCCGAGTTACCTGAAGCCAGTAAGAGTCCTAGGGAGAAATTAAGAAGGGCCTTTGATAGGAACTGTAGCCATAGTAGTGGAACTTGGGCACTTATCAAAACTACAGCCATGAAATGGTGTGGGAGGAGGAAGGAGATGGGGAATAAATATCCAAGATCTTTCTTTCTATTTTCTGAT
>PVKS010050551.1:0-11500 GCA_004027875.1 Aplodontia rufa
GGAAGATGGGGGAACCATTCCAGAAGCCGATGTTATTCCTACACTAGATACCCATTTAACACATGAGTTCTTATGGGGGAAACGGCAATAGATGAAACCCACAGTAGCTTATGTATGCGTTAGCATTACCCCTGGTTATCAAAGTTTATACACATTGATTGCTACAGTTTTGTCAATGTTTCCCCCTCTTCTGTATCCTATATCGCAATATACTTCTAATAAAGGTGGAAAAAAAATAAAAAATAAAAAATAAAATAAATTCCTCATGAATCACATAGAAATCACTTAAGGGAGTTAGAAAGTACTTTGAAAAAACTGACATATGCAAAGTTGCAGTATTCTGCTGAAGTAGTGTGTGAGGAAAATGTAGAGGCCTAATACTGGTATTTAAAAGTTAAAAGTCAATGATATAAGATTTCATCTTTGGAAATTAGAAAAGAAACAGCAAATTAAATGTGAAGAAAGGGGAAGGATATATGAAAGATCAGAGAAAAATTCAATGAAATTGAAAAAAAGAGAAAATTTAATAGAGAAAAACCAGCATAAGAAAAGTTAGTTATTTAAGATTGATAGAATCAATACAGCAAAAAATCAAGTTAAAACTCATTTCCTATATAAGGAATGAGAGACAGAACCTTATTACATATCCTGAAAACGAGTAAAAAATATTGGGAATATAATAAATATTTTAATGCCCATAAGTTGAAAATTTTGATGATCTTGGACAGATTCCCTAAAAAATTCTAAGTATTAAAATTGACAAAGAGAAACTGAAAAGCAGTGCTTATTGAGTCTGTCAGTTTCTTGTTTCTGTAAGAAATGACTGAGATAATGAACCTAGAAAGAGAAAACTCATTTTGGCCCTTGATTTAGAGGTCTCAGCCCATGATAGATTGGCCCCTTATTTTAGGCCCTTGGTTGGGCAGCAAATGTGGCTCCAAGGCCTGGTGGAATAAAAACCCTCCCCTGTGGCTGAGAAGAGTAAGAGACAAGAGCATGGTCCCACAGCTCCTTCCATGGTGCATGTCCAATGACATGAAAATCACCCACTAGTCCCCATCTGTTAGAGGCTCACCACCTCCCAGTAGCATTCTATGCCTTTACTACATGGGCCTTCAGGGGACAGTCCAGATTCAAATATAAAGTTGATAGTTTCTGTACTCATTTAAAATTTGCATACATAATTAAAAACCTTCCTAATAAAACTCCAGGAGAGGACTTCACTGGTAAAATCCAGGTATTTAGGAAAAAAGATGACAAACCTCAGCAGACTCTACTGTAAAGTAAAACATTTCCAGGCATGTTTAATGAAACCCTATGGCATCACACAACTATTAAAAAGGCTGTTTTAGCAGGAAAGCAACTGTACAAAATACATAGAGTAGTGTAGCTGTGTTTCCATAAAATTTTATTTACCAAGGGCCATAGTTTGTAGACCAGTGCTCTAAATAGCTGGAGAAAACAACATGCAATGAAGTTTAATTTCCATTTTTGATAAAAATGTTCACTACACTAGGAACTTCCTTAATCCAGCACATGACACTGTAGAAACCTTGCAGCTCCCCTCTTACCTTGTGCTTGCCTCCTGAGGTTTGGGTCAGAACAAGAATTCTTGATATCATGGCTCAATGGGGTATGTCAAGAAAAGGAAATAAAATATATTAAAATTAGAAAAGGAACAGTATAAATGTCATTATACATATTATTATTTAAAGAATTATAGAAGGTAAATATCTATAAACAGATCAATACAAGACTGTTGTATGCAAGGTTAATATAGAAAACTTGAATTATTTTACCATATACCCAGTGACAAATGAGAAAATAAAAGATTTTTTATAGTAACACTTTATTAGTCAAGGTTCTCCAGAGAATTGGAACCCATGGGATGGAAGGATGAAAGGATGGATGGATGGATGGATGGATGGATAGATATATAGGTAGGTAGATTTGTAGGTAGGCAGGTAGATGATAGATAAACAACATTTTAATAATCTTTTCATTGCTGTGACAGAATAACTGACAAGAACAACTTGAAGGAGGAAAGATTTATATAGGTTGATTTCAGAGGTTCAGTCCATGTTCAGATTGCTCCAAGGCAGAACTTCATTGCAGAAGCGGAAGCAGTGGGAGAGAAGGTGTAGGGGAGAGGCTTAGGAAAAATAGATCCCTCTAGGGAAAGCCCCTAGTGATCTACTTTCTCCATCTGAGTCACACTTCCCAGTAGTGCATTCAGCTATTAACCTATTTACTGGTTGCTTCCACTGATGATATCACCAAACTCATAATCCATTCATTGCCCAAAAATTCTACCTCTGAATCTTACTGTATTGGGGACCATAATTTCAAAATGCTTTTTTTGGGGGGGGGAGGCATTCCATTTCTAAGTCATAGCAGATATTCAGAGGTTTATTATTAGGGACCACTCAAACAATTATGGGGACTTGGGTGTTCTGTAGTCAACCAACTCTAAGTAGGAGGACCAGGAAAGCTGGTCATACTGTTCTAGTTTGAGTCAAGGCCCAGGATCTAAGCAGCAGTGGTAATATTTCAGTGCCTAAGGGCAGCAGAAGAGGAAAGTCCCAGCTCAAGCAGAGAGGAAATTCACCCTTCCTCAGGGTGAAATTTGTGTTCTATTTGGGTCCTCAAGGGATTGGAACATGTCCTCCACACTGGACAGGGTGATCTTTGCTCAATCCTCAGATTAAAATGCTAATCTCTTCCAGAAACTCACTGGAACAATTGAAAATAATGTTTCACCACTCTCTGGGCATCAGTTTACACAATCAAGCTAACAAACACAAATAATCACCAGAGTACATACTACCCATGATTAAATCTAACAAAAGATGAGCAGTAATTGTACATTGAAAGCTACAAAGTATTAGTGATAGAAATGAAGGAAACCCTGAAATAAATGGTATAAATCTATCAATTGGAAAATTCAGTTAGATAAGATGTCAACTCTCCTCAGATTCATCTAGAGTCAATGCACCCTCAATCAAATCTTAGCAGTTTTTTTTTTCCTTTTGGAAATCAGCATGTATATTCTGTAATTTAGATAGTAGCTCAAAGGATAAAAAAACCCAAGGAAATGTTGATAAAAGAAAAATTGTAAGACTTATGTGACCAAAGAAACAGAATAAATATGTGTGTATAGAAATTTTACCCCAATATATAAAATAAAAATATAAAAAAATCTAGGTCAGGTATAATGATCAGATAAATAGGAATGTAGTCTTCCTCCTTAACTTTCCTATTTCCAATGACAAAGTAATATATACTTAGTTAGAGTTCATAGTTGATAAGCAATCTTATTCTTTCTTTTTACTTTCTTCTTTTCATCATTGTACTTTATCCATATTGTCTAAGCTTCTAAACAAACTAAAATGTCTTTTTTTAAAACACACACCAGATGCCTGGGACTGAAGTTATGGTAAGTCTCCAGCCCAATCTGCAAAGATGACTCTGAACATTTTGATGGCCTGGGCTGGGAGGAGAGGTCTGTGCACATTTCAAGAGGGCTAGTGTAGAAAAGAAATCATCTGTGTGAGCTGATAGATATCAGAGCCTTGTAGTCTAAGGCCTCCTCTGTAAGTAGGAGGACCAGGAAAGCTGGTCATACTGTTCTAGTTTGAGTCAACCCACATGGTAGTGGGTGCCTTGAGCACATTAAGCCACCCACCTTGGGCCAGTTATTACTGGATTGTAAAGGTAGCACAGGTTGGGACAAAAGGAGATAGCCCAGGCACTCCAGAGGCTCCCAGAGAGAAGGCAAGGCAGAGAGAAGCAGAGAAGAAACATGGAAGAGATATTCAGAGCTAGCCCAGAGACTTCTTTTCTCCCCACTACACTTCTTGAAGTGTCCACAGACCACTCCACCTGCCCAGGCTATCACGATATACAGAGTCTTCTCTGCAGGTTGGGCTGGAGACTGACCATATACTGCCTTCAGTCCCATGCATCTGGGTGCTTGTTTAAAGAAAGTTACCTGAAAGGAGAGTGTTTCTAAGTGGAAGCAGCAGAGTTTCTCAGAATGGTGTTCCTCAGTTGTGCCTGGACTTCTAGCATGACTAACAGGTTGAGCCTGCTTGGGGACACATGGTGAAGGGAACACACATAGTTTAAAATACAGCAGTATCCCATTTTCCAAATTCTGCCCATTGGAGAAGGGGTGTGCCACCCAGGAAGGTGTAAATTTGGCTGATTTTCATGAGGGTAACCTTCCACATGAGCTAGCAGTAGACCTGAGAAAGGCACACTTATGCAAAGCAGGGAACTCCATTTCTTGCCTACTCAGTGTCTTGGGTTTGTTATCTGTCATTGATTAGGTCTGAGGAACAGAAATGCATATAGTAAAATAAGAACTGGATAATTATTTCTGAAATGATTGTGTAAGTACATAGACAAATTTTATTTCACATATTTGATTTCTTTTAGTTCAGCATTTATATATCTTTTGCTCAGATTCCCTATGGCATTTCTAGTCTTTTAATAAGTTGATAGTGATCTGCTATTATTCATAGCTATGTGATTTATGAAAATACCTTATATAAATGCTGCATGTGCCTTTTCTAATCCTTTGAATTTATATGTGCTTCAACTTTACACTTAATTCCACATTGCTATCTCCTTTCATTGCACATGAAAGAGTTGTGGAGTTTTCTTTTCAATATGTCTCCTGCTTAGATTCATAATATATGATAGCATGTCTTTCTTATTTTTGTCTTAACATTTTTAAAAATATTAAGCCCATAATTGTTCATACTTTCTTCATTCTTAACCTGATATTGTTCCTTTTATTTTTTGCTCCAGAATGACATCCAGAAAGCACATTACATTTAGTAACTAAGTCTCTGTGGGCTCCTCAAGGAAATTTCTCAGATTTCCATTATTTTTGTTGACCTTAACAGTTTTGAAAAAAATCATATTATTTTTGCACTCCCTTAGCTTTTAAAAAATGCTTTCCAGGGATAGGAGATTTAGCTCAGTAGCAGAGCGCTTGCCTAACATGTGCAAGGCCCTGAGTTCGGTCCTCAGCCCTGAAAAAAAAAATGTTTCCCAGGGACTGAAGCAGTGGCTCAGTGATTGTGGTGCTAGCCTAGCTTGTGTGAGTGAGGACCTGAGTTCAGACCCCAGCACCATGTACACAGTGAAGTGTCAGAGCAATGAGGGCCACATGAAAAACTAAATTTTAAAAATTGATTCTCACCTTCTCTGTCTCACTGACCCTCTCTCTTAAAAAATAATGTGTTCCAGAGAAAAAGAGAAAGCAGTCAAGGATTTCTCCCCATGCCTTGGGTGAGCTTCTTCAGAAATGAAGATGAAATCCAAAGGAAAAGAACTTCTCAGTTGTGGAGTAGAACGCTCATCATGTTACACTGTCCTGTGTGGAGGTGAATGAGTGTTTGCTCATGTGATTTAATGTTATTTACTGAAACCAAGGTCTACAAGAAATGATGAAGAGAATTGGGGGATGATGGTATTTGCACAAGGGTTCAGGGACCCAATTGTGGTGAGCAGATGTTTTCTGGATTTATTGTGGCTGGAGCAAGAGATTATGCTGCTGTGTGAGGGATGCAGGCAGGTCAGGCAGTTGAGAGAGTAGGCTAGTAAGCCGTGAATAGTTTATTAAAGCAAGTTTGGGGGCCTCTGCAGTGGAAGACTTCTCTGGGTGCTATGCTTAAACTTGGCCAGCTGAGAGGAAGAGGCAGAGAGACCTCTCAAGTTGTGGGGAAAGCAGGGGTATTAACAGCATCAGATCTCTTAGTAGGGTAGGGTATTCTGATTTAGCAAATAAAAACACAGGACTCCTAGTGAAGCTTGTATTTCAGGCAAATAATAAGTATTTTTTATAAGTATGTCCCACTTGACATACTCATGCTAAAAATTATTTGCTTTCTGAAAATTCAGAATTAACCAGAACCCTTCATTTTACCACATCCCCCAGTGTTTCTGTGGCAGGGGAGGCAGAGAACTAGTGGAAGGTTGGGAGGGGGCCAGTTGCTGTCTCAGAACACCCCTCTCAGGGAGGAGTTACCTGGAGTGACTATGTGACATTGCTTATTGTCTAAAGTACACCAGGTCACCATTTGAAGGAATTCTGGACCTCTTATGTCTATTCAGAAACATTCTTTTTCTCTCCTTTATCTCTTAACCACCTTCCACATGGTTTGTGGTTTAGTTTTGTCCTGTGATTCCAGCTTGAATTTTAGAATGGATCAGGCACAACCTTGTTTTGTTGTTTTAACCCTGAAAATTATTGGTCAAATATAATATACTTATTAAGGCACGTGAAGGATGGGATTTGATGTGCAGAATCTGGAGCATGTCATGGAAATGTCTCCAAATGTAGTGAAAGGTAGCCAAGCATGGTGGTGCATGCCTGTAATCCAAGCTGTTCTGGAGGTTGAGGCAAGAGGATCACAAGTTCAAGGCCAGCCTCAGCAATTTTGCAAGGTCCTCATCAACTTAGTGGGACTCTGACTCAAAATAAAAAATGAAAATGGGCTGCGATGTGGCTCAGTAGTTAAGTTCTCCTGGGTTCAATCCTTGGTACACTCCCTACCACCAAAAGAAAAGACAGGTAGTGAGATATCTGTAATGCTGACACTAGAGAGTAGGTAGTAGGACAAAACCACCTTAAGAAGTAAAATCCACAACCCAGGTTATTTCTATTTTTGCCCTAACTTGCTGAGGAATTTAGAGTTAAATTTAATGTTCACCTGTAATAAGCATAACAGTCTAATTTGTGTGTATGTGGGGTTATTTCTTTCTCCTTAATGATTTCTAATTTTAATGTATATATATATATATATAGTATATAATATATATATATAATGTATATGTACATTATATATATATATTAAACGTGTGTGTGTATATATATATATATATATTCAAATACACCCTCACACATACACAGATGCCATAACAAATGGTTTCGTTTTGTTTTTTCCAATAGAGTGCTTTTTTTCTTGATAATTTTTATTGGTTCTTTTTAGTTATACATGACAACATAATTCATTTTTAAATAATTATCAAAGCACAGAATATGATTTATTCTAATTCAGTTCCCAGTACTTCCCCTTCCCACTTTTTCCTCCATCTTGCTGTTCCCTTTTCTGTTCTCTACTGATACTTCTGCTATTTAGCAAGTGGATTTTGAAAATAGATAAGGTAATAGCAATCATTAAATGACCTTGGATAACTGTGTCTTATTATGTCAACTTTTTTCTTTGTATATTTTTATGATTCAATGAATATGGGTTGAAAAATCATAGTATATTTAGACCTCATAAAATTGAGTCACACTATAAAGAGTCTATTCTAGGAGATTTTAATAACAGTAAGAGTGTCATGGGGGAGTTCCTCATGCTCTCAATAACTAGATATGTCAGGATATTATTTTGGATTATACCCACTATTAAATAGGAGATATAAGGTTGCTGTGTTCATCCATTTAAATTTTATGCAATCCATCAACAGAGAAACTTTTCTTTTCCCTTTTTATCTTTTTTTATCCTTTGAGTAAAGCTGTCAGGATAGCTAAATCAATGTCCTGGTGTCCTTCTGATCCCATCCGAAAAACTATAATCTGCAATTTAAGACAAGATGATCATTAGCCATGTACTTTTGCCACAAGAGAAATTCAATCAATGAGACCACATCTAAACACAATCTATTTTGATATCCATAAAGTAGATTCTTAAGCACAGCACAAGCACACATAGTAAGGATGCAAGGAAAATACCCTGCAACTCATTAAGAGGGAGATTCTTTGGGAGCCTCCAGTCACCTTAGATAATTACATTAATCGTGGTTACAAGAAAAAAACCAGAGACCAAGTAAAATATCCTCTTCTATTATTTCAGTTTTAAAATTAAGACTTGTAGGATTTATAAAAGTGTGTGAGCTGTAATGTGAACTATGATTGGAGAAAGTGTGCTTAAAAGTTGACTAGTAAGTATGCCTCTTAGTAAATGGACCCATGGTGTGCAACACAGCCATCGCTGTGCTCACTCTCCTACCCAGAGGTTTCAACACTATGGTGCCTCCCACCCTTCTACCCTTTCAAGTACCTCACACCTCCTTAGAATTACTTGACATCCAAGTTGTAAGGAACAGAAAGCAGGTAATAAAATAACATCTTTCTTTTTGGTAATCTAGGGGTGAAAACTATTCCCTGGGGTAGAATAACAAGGAGGAGAGTGAAGAGATAGCAATGAATAATTAATACATGTGAGAGACTTGACTGCTGATGAGAGAGGGAAAGAGAGAGACAGACAGAGAAAGAGAGAGAGAGAGAGTGTGTGAGCAAGCATGCCAGTGAGCCAGCTGGGAGACTTGTTCTTTTACTAACAATTGATACCTCTATCATAATAAACTGGCCACTGGAAATAATCTCCATTTTTATGACACTAAAGAATTCCCCTCATACCAGCCTAGGTGTCCATCAATGGATGAATGGATAGAAAAAAAATGTGGTATATATACACAATGGAATTTTATTCAGCTATAAAGAAAAATGAAAGTATGTCTTTGCAGCAAAATGGATGGAACTAGAGAACATCATACTACATGAAGTAAGTTATACTCAGAAGTTAAAGAGTCATATGTTTTCTCTCATATGTGGAAGCTGGAGAAGAAAAAGGAAAACAAACTTAAGGTGAATCTCTTAAAATTCAAAGGCAAATCACTGGAGGAAAGGGACCAAGGGGTAGTAGGCAGGGAAAGAAGGGGAAGAGCTGGGGAGTGATATTGGCCAAATTATTTTGCTATATTTTATGCATGCATGAATATGTACAACAAATTCTCTCAATATGTTGAACTATACTACACCGATAAAAATGTGGAAAAAATAATTCCTCCTGTAACCTTAAAATTTGCTGACATTAAAAAAGGTCATGAGAATCATGAGAAATGTTATTTGTAGGCACCTATTATTAGTCACTAAAGGCCTGAACTTAGGTTTCTGGGAGAAATTTTTATGAGCACACAGGAAATGCCAGGCATGTTGTTGTGCAGTAAAAGATGAGTTTTTATCTTGTCCTTGAAGTAGGAAATGAATGTTCAAAACAAAAGGGGTTGAGTTTGCCCCTTCCTTTTCCACTTTACAGAACACAGATTATAGAGAGAAAGAGTGTTCAGGTTTGAGAGAAAAAGATAAGTGGCACGGAAAAGGCTTGGTATGAAGGAAGGTTAGAGAAGCTACCCAGGAATGAATAATGCTCATTAGTGAGTCCCTGACATAGGAAAGGGGTCATCCTGGCTCCAACTATAGGGCACAAAATGTGGTTAAATATCACTAATTCCCCGCCCAAAATAGGCTATCAGATGATTTTGGAACAAAACTTGGTGTGACAATCCGCATATGAAGAATTTGCATGATAGAGTAATGCTTAATGTTTCTCAAGGTATTTTTTGTCAACTTATTAAAGAAGCTCAGCATGGAAAAGTGTAAATGTTTGCTGAAAAACAGGAAAAAAATAAGTGGAGACATGTAGTAAGTTGATGAATGAGAAATGAAATAGAATTAATATGCTATTTTTCCCTAAATGAATATAGAATTAATTACAATTTCAATGCATATTCCAAAAATAGTTTTATGGTATTTGATGAATTGATGCTAGAATTCATCTGGAAAGTTATATTTCTTATAATTACATGGGAAAAAATCAAAAGTAAAGAGCAAGCATGTAGAATTTGTCTTACCAGTTTTACTGCATTCTAAAACCAAGGAATTTTAAATAGAAAGAAATGAGAGAAAGGAAGAAGGTAATATTAGTACATGTCTCTTTCATACCTGTTTATGTCTGGAAGTCAGAGCCTGGGATGTGTATAAGGCAGAAATTGCAAGGAGAAATGCTTTACAGGAATTAAAACTAAATTTTTAAAAACAGAATAAGCTAAGCAAAATTTATCAGTGTGCAATGGTTGGATTATTGCTACGGTTATCATCTCAGGTAATGACTGTCAGTTGAAAGAATGCCTGCCCTAATACTATTAGATTTGCTCAAAAATTTGCTTCTGCATAATCATAGGTTTGGCCAAGGTATCAATGTGACCTATTCATTCTTATAAGGCCTGATCTCACTGTATAATTAGAGATCTCATCTTAGATGGAAATTATTCTGGGGCATCAACTGTATACATTTATACTAAAATATATGTTTATTTGACTTTCTCCTAGGAGCACATGTAGATTTGAGTTTGGGGAAATGAAGACCCTAAAATGTAGAGTTTCTAAGGGAGTTCTAGGGGGAGGCACTAGGATAGGTGTGCTGATTGTAAGGAGCTTGAAATGGGTGTTCAAATTACAGGGTTTCACAAATTTTTCTGAGAAAAATGGTGTAGTAACAATAGTTGTTCACTTATCTGTGCCCCTCCTAATTGGGCTGAAGACCCCCAAAGACCTGGGACTGACACTGAGAAGAAGCCACAGTGTCTTAAGAAGAGGAGAAGGATGAAGACCAATTGAATAGAATAGAAGACTTTGAGACAGACCCATAAATCTTAAACATCTGATATTTGACAAAGGGGATCAAAATATAACATGGAGGAGAGACAAATGGTGCTGAACAAACTGGACAGCCACTTTCAGGAAGCTGAAATTAGATCCTTATCTCTCACCTTGCACAAAAAGCAAATCAAAATGGATCAAGAAACTAAGAATTAAACCTAGTTCCATGTACTGCTAGAAGAAAAATTAGGTCAATACTCCAGCATATGGAAGAAGGCAACAATTTTCTCAACAAGACTTCCAAAGCAAAATAATTATATCAAGAACCAATGAGTGGGGTGTTGAGAGGCCATCTTGGTGAAGAATGTGACTTAGAGTTCCTGAGGTCCTTCCCTTCACTATGTGTACTGTACCGCTTTTGCCCCCGGGTCTTTCCTGCCATTCTGTCCTCTTTTCCAGGGTCTGGGGATTCTTCAGGGTTGAGCTTGTTTGGGGAGAAGCAGATTGGTTGAGTCCATTGGCCTGGATTTTCTTAGAGGATCTCCTCAAAATTTTCTGTTGCAAAGGGATATTCAGCTCTCCCTGGGTTGTAATCCTGAAGTGATTGCTTTCTGCCAATCCACACTCTAAATATTTCTTCGACCTGGGGCTCAGAAGTTGTAGACATTCGAGTTGATCCTATTGTAGATGTGTCCGTCTCTGAATGATCCAAGCTTAGTGGCTAGCCTGAGACTCGCTTCCTCAGTATCAATGGTGACCCAATCTGTGTGTCTTGTGATCTTCAGGAGTCCCAAGAGCTGCTCTTTGCGGTTGAGTGAAACCCTCAGAAAATGGACCAGATCATGCCAATGCTTGTGTGATTCTCCATTGCAAGCTCTAGGAGGCGCCCTGCTAGACAGGTCCAGGCCTATGCAGCCTTGGCTATGCAAAGAGCTCAGATGCTAAGGTGAAGCCCAAGCAGCCCCATATATTCAAAGCTTCCTGAGGCAGATTTCAAGGAGAGGTTAAAGCAGAGGATCCCATATAGAGGGATGCTCC
>PVKS010050552.1:0-11489 GCA_004027875.1 Aplodontia rufa
TATCACGGATGGTAAAAGCATTACCTATGGGAAAAGCAGCCAATCTTTGCTAATGAATAAGTGTAATTGATCAAAATAGATGACTTGCTGGACCTTCCTAATGTGCTTTTAGCAAAGCGAAGAGGACAGTTTCTCATTCAAATGCAAACTCACCCAGATAAGATCTAATAATGGAGATTTTGGAACAATCCCAACATCAGTGATTTCTTCTTCTTCTTTTTATTTTTTTTCCCCCTTTACTGAGCTGGAAGGCATCTTAAATTTCTGGCTTGACTCAACTAAATACCAATGTATGCTTTTTCACATAGCTGAAGGGATCCTGACAGTCCCCAGATGCAGCAAAGGAGTTGTCACTTGCCACCCCATGCCCCCATCTGATCTTTACTCTTTACCTCATTTCCATTCCCTGACTTATGAAGAGTTGGATGGCCATTCAATCCAATTCATTCATCCATTTATTCAACCAATATTTATTGAACACTGTGTGGACCACCACAAGGGGATTCAAAGATGAATAAGACCAGCGCTATCCTCAGAAAAAAGAGAAGATGTGAGGAGAAACAACCAATGACAGCAAAGGTCTTGGCTCCTCTGGACAAGCACTTAATCTTTCTATGCTTCAACTTCCTCCTTTATCAAGTGAAGGCTCTGAACTAGAGAGGATCTCTGGGCACCAAGCCTGTTGACAACTATACAATTCTAAGCCTTGCCCTCCTCATGTTCCCAGGCTCCTAGAGGAGACCCAGAGTAGTCTTCTAGGAAGGTAAAAAGTCAGCAAAAAGGATGTTCACCATTTCCAGTGCGGATCCGGTCCCAGCACAAAATACAGGTTTGTGAGATAAGTTCAGAAAATTAAGAAGATTTATAGACTCCCACACCAAGGATCTGGTGAGAAGCCACTGAATTTCATGAAGGTCTTGGGGGAGATGGGATTGGAGCCAGCTCCAATCAGGTTGGTGCAAAGGATTCCGGTGAATCTATGCAGGTTAGGTTGGTGGTGGGCGTTGATAATGAATGATGTTGCAGTAGAACAGAAAGGCTAAGACCTGAAGTGAAAGGTTCCTCCCAGGGATTGGCCAAACCCAACGGTCCATCATTCCCTGTCATGGCCATCAGAATTATTTTCATAAACCCACCCTGGCCCCAAATTCACTTTGCACTCTTTTTTGAAGTTCCAAAAGTGACTTTAAGGTAAATAAGTAAAGCTCAATCCTCCTTCTTCCCAGGTGTCTGAGATTAAAGAGGACCACCCATCAAGGTCTGCCAGGGAGGGGTGCCAGTAGGCGGGAGGATCTGTGGAGCAGGGATCTAGAGAGGGGTTGCCTACCTGCGGAGAAGCCGTCCTCGTGGTCTGAGCTATTGTGACTGCAGTCGCTGCCTCTCTCGGGCGAGCTGTGACTGGGGGAATCCCGCTCCGGCACCCACAGGAACCTCTTGCGCCCCCACTGGGGGAGGTGCTCACGGACCCCGCGCCTGGGAGGCGCATCCTCCCGACCGTCCTTGGCCTCCGCCTCCTGCTGCTCCAGGTCTCGGCTCCGGCGCTGCTGCCGCCGGGCCCCGGGGAACAGGTGCATCCAGCGGTGGGGGCTGCTTGCCCGCGCGGGCTTCTCGGCCTCATCGCGGGTCCCAAACCGGCAGGGGGCCAAGAGCAAGTGGCCGAGGACGAATTTCTCATTCAAATCCACTAACTCGAAGTCGTGGTCACTGCTGTCGCCCCCGTCGTCCGCTCCGGAGGCGTCTGGCTCGCCCTCTTCCGAACCCGGCTCCGCACGGGTCGCGAAGGGCTGCTCCTCTCCGGGCGCGGTGGGAACGGCGCCGTCGTGGTCGGGGGGCGCACAGTCCTCCTTGGGCCCGAAGAGGAGGCGCGGCTGTATGAGCTGCTGGTGGATGGCGGCAGTCAAGCTGCGCACCGCGCCCCCTTCCTCGGCCGCCGCGGGCCAGATGGGAAGGTCTAGGCACACATAGGGGGAAGGCTCGGGCTTCCCCGCCTCCTGCGGGTCGCGACGCGAGGGGCCTGCGGGGTCTCCATCGCTGCCCGCTGCGTCCTTTTCCTCTAGCTGTGGCGGAGCCCGCTCGGGATCCGCCGGCGCCAGCTCCTCCGCCGAGGCTACTCGGTCGCCGCGGTCTCCGCCAGGCGGATGCCCGGGGCCAAGATCCAGCTTGTCCCCTGCCAGGGCAGCCTGCAGGTACGAGACTTTGAACTTCTCCTCGGCCAACACCTGTTGCAGCCGCTTCAGGTTGAGTTTGCAGCGCTCCAGCTCCCTCTCCATGTCCAGCACCGACTCCAGCCTCATGACGGGCGCCTCCTCCCCGGGGAATTCGGCCTTCCAGTGGCGCTCAAACTCCTGCGGGTCCCACATGCTGGGCGCCACGTCGGGCCTCGCGGGGACTGGGGGCGGCTCCTCTGCGCCGCAGCCGGCTGAGGTCGCCCCGGGCTCACCCAGGGAAGCTCACGAAGGCGCAGTCGCCAGACCTACGCTTCAGCGCCTGAAGAGAAAAAGAAAAAATAAAGTTTTTCCCCTTCCGCCCTCGTGCCTTTTTTCTTCTTCTGGGTTTCGCCTCCCTGACGTAAGCAGCCACTCGTGGTGGAGGCGGGTGGCTGGGGGCCCTGGGCCCGCCCAGGGCAGAAAGCGCGGAGCCGGAGGTCCGTGGCCGCACCGCTGGGCCCGGCGCCCCGCAGACTCCGGCTCCGGGAAAGCCGTGGCGGGGGCGGAGCCTCGGTGGCGCGGGGCCAGGACTCGCTGGCTCGTCCCGGACCCGCTGGCGCGTCCCCGTGCAGCGCAGGCGGCCGGGAAAGGGCCACTGAGGGGCGGGCCTGCGGTGCTACCCACCTCAGAGACGCTGGCGACACCAAGTGCTGGCCGCAGTGAGGCTCGCTCGCCCCCGCCGTGCCGGTCTTGCTGCGCAGCTCCCGCCGCGGCGCGCGGTCCGCGCCCCTTCCCTGCACTGGAGCGCGGGGTCGCGCCGCCCGCGGGAGGCGGGAGCCCGAGTGAGGGAGCGCGCGGGGGCGCCCTGGGCCCCAGCCAAGCCCCAGCCGCCCAGCTCTCCGCAGCCTCGCCTGCCCAGAGTGAGGGTGGCGCCCTGAACCAACAAGGAAAAGGTTCGAGAAAGGCGATGTGGCGCGGAGGCAAGGGCTGGTGTGGAAGGCAGCCGTCTGCTGATCCGCAGTGTCGACCTGCGCAGGGATTCAATGAGCTCGCAGAACTAACTTGTCCATGATCGCAGGGCAGCTTAATCCCAAACCCCGGGAAAAAACTTTGAGTCACTTTAAACGATCACTCCACTGCTCACTAGAGCGTCTCCGGAAGAGAAGCAGGCAAAGGTGATAAGCTCCAAATGGTTCTGGTTGGAGGCTCCTGTAACCTCAAAGCTGAGGGCGCTCTCTTGTTACTGAACCAGACCGCTGCTGCAGGAGCCTAGACCTTCTAGAGGACCCTCCCCGCTCCTCTTTACCAGCCCGGACAATCCCCTAGGGAGGGAAAGAACCTAGGACCTGGCGAGTGACTTCTTGCGGGAGAGGCCGTATTGGGACTCCCGTTTAGTCCTCCTTTTCCGCCTGGCTGGTCTGTTCTTTCCCTGCCTTTCCTCCAAGCCAGGGTTCTGGGTGAGGTCCATCCTCTGCCTAGAGAGTACCTGACAAATCATCTTCTGCTTGTGAGAAAATTGATATTCATAAGAGGCTAAGTGAGTTGGCAGCTGCAACTTCTTCCTATCCTCTGAAGTTAAACTCGGGGACCTTCTCTCCAGCCCCTAGCCACTCACCCTAACCATAGGCACAGGCCATCCTGCTACCACTTTCCAGTCCCCTTCAATGCATCCCTTAAGTCTACAAGGAAGATATTTCTTAACCACAGTGAGATAGTGCCAGTGCTTTGGCTCAAAACGGATCAGCGGCCCCCCAGCACCTACAGGGTGGAGTCCCATCTCCTTTGCATAACACAGGAGGTCCCACCTAGTTTGGTCTCTGCCCACTTCTGACCTTCTCCTAAGCTTATTAGCAACACTCCCCAAGACCTGGCTTTCTTTTGCATGTGCCTTTTAAACCCCTTCATTGAAGCTCCTGCTTTCCACCTACACATCTACAAAACTCCCTGTAGCCGGGGGTCCCCACCTCCGAGAAGCCTTTTCCAGCCCCTTCTTCTCTTGTTGCATCACTGAATCCTGTGCATTCCTTTATCTGTTTGTTTTCCTTTCGATTTCTTATAATTATTAATAATAACTTTTGTTTCCTCTAAGAACTGCACAAGGACAGGGATTGTATCTTTGCCACTTGTGTATTCTTGCTGCTTCTTGCAGTGTGATGTAGAAATGATTGATAATTGTTGAAGGAAAAAGGTAAATGAAAGAATGAACAGATGGATGCATTTCTCCCCCCCACCTTGCCATTCCTGCTTGGCTTCTATTGCTTATCATTCCAAACTGGGGCAGATGTGCTTCCCCCAGAGGCTTCTCATCTCTGGAATTTCTTTCTTGCCAAAGTCTGTGTTGGCTCATTTTATGACTATAACTTCCTTCTTTGTTTTCGTTTCCTTTCTCTCCTTCCTCCTTCTCCTTCTTCTTCTCTCTCTCCAACTTGCTGTGACACTGGCATGAATCTTCACAGTATATATCTTCATGCCAGATTGCTATGGTAGAATGGATATATTTTAAAATGCACTAACTTAGTGTTTCCCAATTTGAATGATTTCTCAGTCCTTCATCTAGTTCCTTGACCTGCTTTCTCTCCTATCTTAGCTCCAGGTGATGAAGCACCAGAAGCCGCTATAATTTCCTTTGTCCATTGAGAAGGACTGGGGAGATCCCAGTGAGTGCTTACAAGGAGCCAGTGCGTGGGGTATATTCCATTTGTTGTAGTCTGTAGGCATTGTGGCTTCTGTTACGATTTCAGGAGAAAAAAAAATGGTTCATGGCAGTGATGGATGATCCCAGTCAATAGCATATTGATTGGGAAATCTTTCAGTATGTATATTTAAATACACAAAGAAAAAGAAAATTATAAGTTACTATAAATATCAATTTCTGAATGTGTAAGTTCCCTGGGAGGGTAGTTTCAACTCTGTCCTTTAATTAAAGCAGTTGTATGATTCCCTTTTGTCCCAAGGAAGTTGTTACTAAAACCACTAATTTTTTCCGCCAGGGCCAATATAGCTGGAAATGCCAGCATACATCTTCTGTAAACAGATCCCAGGAGCAGTCTTCATTGTCTCTAGCTGGTGGATAGTTCAGCTTTATTACCTGGCTTCGGGTTATCATGGGGACAGGAGTAGGGTGGCTAACAATTATTAAGTCCATATTTCTATTTGCCATACATCTTTGATCCCATCAAATTCTTCATAACAACCCTAATTTCGGTATTATTGTTGGCACTTCAGAAAGAGAAAAGTGAAAGATCAAAGAGGTTATAGGTCATGCAGCTGGTCTGCTGAGTTCTAAAGCTCAGTGGCTTTGCAAGGGAATGACCAAGTTCATCTGTCACTGGCGCTCATCCATTCAATAAATATTTGTTGAGCATCTACTAGGTGCCAGAGCCAGGCAAATTAAGTTTCAATTTTATAGCCTGGTATATGGGTTTCTCCACAATGGAGCTTCTGACCCCAGAGGATCTACTTTTCCAGGCTCATTACCTGAATTTCCTTTGCTAGCTGTACCTCTTCTGTCTCCCAATCTGAGTGACCCTCTGTAGCAGATGCATTTTGTGTCTCATTCCACCTGCCTTTGGCATAACTCAGATTTCTGCTAAAACTGCAGGGGACAGTTCCCCTGATCTGCAGTGCCTCACCTTAAGCACCTGCTCCTACTGTTCCCTCACTCTTTTTTTTTTTTTTAAACCAGTGGGATTTTTTTTTTTCTCAAAGTCACAAGGCTCTTAAGAGTAGCCCAGATGGAAATTTCCATAGGAAAATTACCACCGCCGCCCCCAGTATCCTATGGCCAGTGGAAAGCATTGGTTAATAAGTGCCCCAGGCTCCAGTCCCTGGAGTGCCTTTCTGAGGCAAACATTAGATGGTTGTTCAGGGGTTTCCAACAGCAAGGAGCCCCAGTTGTTTGCAGAGGTAAGTGTGAACCAATCAATAACCAGCTCTCTACTGGTTTTCTCCTATTCTCTATTGGCTGTCTCCCTTACTCCTGCTTCCTGGGACAACTACCCTAATAAAATACTTCCCCAGGTCCTTGTCTCAGCCTCTGCTTTATCCCCCTCGCTAGGATGCCCTGCAGCACCCCAGAGTTTTCTCTGACATAACCACACACAGTGCTTCATCATTCCCCCTCTTCTTCCTTGGTCTCTCTTGCCTTCCTTCACCAGCTGGCAAGATCCCATCTTTCTCTACCTGGTGAGACCCCTTTTCAAGGGTCAAAGTCCAGTGCACCTGTGACTTTTTCTCTGAAGCCTTCCCTTCCCCATGTCCAGAGAGGCATGGCTGTCTACCGTCCCAGCAGGGGTTCATCACACTGCTATTCCAAGGCTCTTTAAGTCTACAGCTCCTTGGGGCTGGAGCGGTGGCTCAGTGGTTACGGCGCTTGCCTGGCATGTGCAAGTACACAGGTTCAAACCCCAGCAACCTACGTACACAACTACATGTCAGATCAACGAAAGCCATGTGAAAAACTCAATAAAAATTGATTCTCTCTCTCTCTCTCTCTCTCACTGTCCTCTCTTTAAAAAAAAAAGTCTACAGCTTCTCAAGTCTTATGCCCTCCAGCGTCAAATCCATGACTGGTCAAGGATCAGAAGCTCCTGGCCAGTTGGCACCCTTACACCACCAATTGCCCCAACACCTGATAAAACAGAATCAGTACCTAACACTTGTCTGCTGAGGGAAGGAATGAATGATGATCAAGTGACTGAATCATTACTACCCTTCTGGGCTCTTTGGATCTCAAACCATGTTGTGTGTGTGTGTGTGTGTGTGTGTGTGTGTGTGTGTGTGTGTGTGTGATGAGATTGAACCCAAGGATACTTAACCACTGAGCCACATTCCCAGTTCCTTTTTATATTCTATTTTGAGACAGGGCCTCGCTAAGTTGCTGAGGCTGACTTTGAACTTGTGATCCTCCTGCCTCAGTCTCCCTAGCCACTGGGATTCCAGGCATGCACCACTGTGCCCAACCCTCAGTCTTTTTTTTTTTTAAGAGAAAGAGGGACAGTGAGAGGGAAGAGAAAGAGAAAATCAGTTTTATTCAGTTTTTCATTTGACTTTCGTTGCTCAGACACTTCATTGTGTACGTGGTGCTGGGGTTTGAACCCACATCCCAGTGCATGCAAGGCAAGTGTGAAACCGCTGAGCCACGGCTCCAGCCGCCCCCCCCCCCCCGTTCAAACAATCTTAAAGCAGAACTACCTTTACCTTTATCCAATGGACAGAGTGGGAAGACACCTGCAAAGACCAAGCTGCTAGGAACACTACCTTTAAGATTTTTAATCTGTGTTAAGAAGCAACCCCTAGGGCTGCAGCGGTGGCTCAGAGATTGCAGCACTTCCCTGGCATTTGCAAGGACCTGGGTTTGAACCCCAGCACCACATACACAACTAAGTGTTTAAGTGTTGGAGCAAAGAAAGCCAGATGAAAAGCTAAAGTTGATTCTTTCTCTCACTCTCCCTCCAAAAAAAAAAAAAAAAGCGTCTAAAGAAATCCGAAAGTGGGGCTATCCTTCATTCACACATCATGTGAACTGACTTGCTTTCCTCATGGTTATCCAAGTTTAGTGGGAAAGGATTGGGAAGAGGAAGAAAATCAAAGCAGAGATTAGCTACGAGTAGGAAGGGACCTGGTAGGACATGGTGAGGGTGGGGATGGGGTCAGGGTGGGAACTGCATCTGAGTGATGAAGGTGTAAACACGGAAAAAAGGCCCATCCCTTGAATACATTTTCCACTAGGCTTTTGCTCTCTAACACAAACGTTCTCCTGACCACAGATTAGAACAACCTGGAAGAACTATTCAGACCGTCCAGACTTGGACTTCCTCCAATTTCAATTCTTTTGTAATCTCAGGAATGGGACCCCACATCAGGATTTTATTTATTTCTAGCTTTATTGAGGCACAATACAATAAAATTCGCTTTATTTTTAGCATACAATTTGATAAATTTGGGTAATTACAGGGTCTGGAGCATTGGCTCAGTGGTTATGGAGCTTGCCTGGCATGCTCAAGGACGCTGGGCTCGAACCCCAGCACCACGGACACAACGAAGTGTCAGAGCAACAAAAGCCACATGAAAAACTAAATAAAATTGATTCTTCTTTTCTTTCTCTCTAGCTGTCTCTCTCTCTCTTTAAAAAAAATTGGTAATTGCAAACAGTCATGTAATCTCTGCAATAATCAAGATGCATGAAGTCCAAGCTAAAAAATTCCTTTCTATCTCTTTTTGGATTCAATCCATTACCCCAACTTCCAGCTCTACTAGGATGACAGTTTTCTAGAATTTCTGTCAATATGGTTTTGTCTTGCGCTGGAGCAGTGGCTCAGTGGTAGAGCATTTGTCTGGCATGTATGAGGACCCAGGTTCCCAACCCAGCACCATATACACAAAGGATCAGAAAAACAAAAACCAGATAAAAAATAAAAATAAAATTGATTCTCTCTCTCTCTAATATATATATATATATATATATACACATATATAATGTGTACATTCACACACATCATATATATATATATATAGTTTTGTCTTTTTTAGAATTTTATACAAATGATAGTCATTGGTGTTTGACTGATAGTTGACACTTAGCATAATGTTAGAGTTTCACCTATGGTCCTTATATGAATTTATATGTTCTTCCTCCCCCAAATCAGGAATAGGCATTTTTAATGTTACTATGTGACATTCAACACTTGTTACAATGTGACAGAAGTGTCATTACCATCTTGCAGATAAATGTGGCTTGACCAGATTAAGAGAGTCATTAGAAGTTACGAGTTACATAATTCCTTTTTATTGCTGAGGCGTGTTCCTTCCTGAGAATACATTTGTTTACCTGCTCTCCAGTTTATGGGCATTTGGGTGATCTTTGGTTACCTTTGACATATATTTCAATTCTCTCAAACAAAGGAATGGGATTGCTGCAACAACTCTATGTTTAACTTTATGACACTGACATAGGATATTTTCCAAAGTAGTAGTACCTTTGTTGTTGGTGGTGGGAGGGCAGTCTAGTGACTGAACCCAGAGGAGCTTTACCACTGACCTACAGTCTTCTTTATTTTTTATTTTGAGACAAGTTCTCGCTAAGTTACTGAGACTGGCCTCAAACCTACCATCCGCCTGCTTCCAGCCTCCTGAGTTGCTGGGATTACAGTATGCACCTTGCCCCTGGCTAGTAGTACCATTTTTTATTGCTGCCAGCAATGTATGAGAGTCCCACTGCTCTGTGTCCTTAACAATACCTAGCGTTGTCAGTCTTTTCATTTTAGCCATTTTAGTGGGTGCACAATGCTATCGTATTGTGGTTTTAGTTTGCATTTCCCTGATGATTAATGATTTCTAGTATCTTGTTATGTACTTCTTGTTCATATCTTCCTTTAAAAAGTATTCTGTTGGGGTTGGGGGTTTAGCTCAGTGGCAGAGTGCTTGTCTAGCATGCTCAAGGCCCCGAGTTTGGTCTTCAGCCCTGAAAAAAAAAAAAGTGTTCTGTTCAAGCCTTTTGTCTATTTTTTTTTTTTTTTAAAAGAGAGAGGGACAGTGAGAGAGAGAGACAGAGAAAGGGAGAAACAACTTTATTTAGTTTTTCACATGGCCTTAATTGCTCTAAGACTTAGTTGTGTACATGGTGCTGGGGTTTGAACCCGGGTCCTTGTGCTTGCCGGGCAAGCGCCGAAACCGCTGAGCCACCGCTCCAGCCCTCTATTTTTTTTTTGGATGTTTACCAGGGATTAAACCAATGGGCACTTAAACACCAAGCCACATCACCGCCCCTTTTTATTTTTTTTAATTTTGAGGCAGGGTCTTAAACTTGTGATCCTCCTGTCTCAGCCTCTCAAGTCTCTGGGATTATAGGTGTGTGCCACCATGCCCAGCCTGATGTTTGCCTTTTTATATTTGAGTTGTAATAGGTCTTTATAGTCTTTATTCATGCCTTTCATTGGATGTGTTTTGCAAATAATTTTCTCCTAGTCCATGGCTTACCTTTCCATGTTTTTGTCTGTGACTTATTAATACCGAATATTTTTTATTGCAATGGAAACACATTTTATTAATTTTTTTAAGAGAGAGGGACAGTGAGAGAGACAGAGAAAGAGAGAAACAACTTTATTTAGTTTTTCACATGGCCCTAGTTGCTCCAACACTCAGTTGTGTACGTGGTGCTGGGGTTTGAACCCGGGTCCTCGTGCTTGCCAGGCAAGCGCCGAAACTGCTGAGCCACCGCTCCAGCCCCTTTATTAATTTTTTAATAGTTCAAACTTTATGTGTTCTGCTTATATATATTTTTTGTTTGTTTGTATGTTTTGTTTTGTTTTGTTTTTACCTTACCCAAAGATTTTCTCTTGTTTTCTTCTAGAAGTTTAATAGGTTTAGGTCTTATGTTTGAGTCTATAATCTACTTCTAATTTTGGAGGTATGGCATAGAGTGAGGGTAAAGGATTTTTAGTTTGTTTTGCTTTTTCAAACTGCAGTACCAGTTAGTTTAAAAAAAAAAACCTGTATTTTCCCCAGCAAAGTAATTTCGTGGCAAAAAAGTAATTTCGTGGCTTTGCCAAAAATCAATTGAGCATGAAAGTAGGGATCTATTTCTGGATCCTCTTCTTTCTCGTTGATGTATATGTCTGTCCTCATGGCAGCCTCAGTCTCGATGACTGTTTTACATAGGTCTTGAATTAAGTTGTGTGTTAGTTAGCTTTTCATTGCTGTAACCAAAATACCTGACAGAAACAACGTAGAGGGGGGGACAGGAGCAGTGGCTCAATGGTGACAGCACTTGCCTGGCATGTTTGAGGACACAGGTTCAAACCCCAGCACCACATACACAACAGTGTCAGAGCAAGAAAAACCACAGGAAAAAATAAAATTTGATTCCCTCTTCCTCTCTCTCTCTCTCACTGTCCATCTCTCTTGAAAGAAAGGAAGAAAGAAACAACTTAGAGGAAGAGAAGTCTATTTGGGGCTCACAATTTCAGAGGTTCAGTCTGTAGTCAGCCAACTGCACTGTTCTGGGCCTGGGAAAAACTGCTCAGCCAGCTCTTGGCAGCTAGTAAACGCAGAGGGCAGGGGCAGGAGCCATGGAGGAGACACAGGGCCAAAATCAAGCCCCCAATAACTTAGGTCTTCCAGCCACACCCCACCTGCCTACCGTCACCACCTAGTAATCCATTTGATGGATTAATGCATCGATGAAGTTGCAGCTCTCCTAATCCAATCACTTCCCCTCTTCATTCCTATATCGGCTAATATAGGAGCTTTTTCGGAGACATTAAAGCTCTAAACTGCAACAGGTAGTGTAAATCTTCCAACCATCCTACTTTTAAGAAATTGGTTTGGGAGTTAGAGCAGTGG
>PVKS010050553.1:0-11496 GCA_004027875.1 Aplodontia rufa
CCCCCAAATAAACTTTTCCTCTTCTAAGCTTTTCTTGTTGGATATTTTGGTTACAGCAATGAAAAAACCTGACTAAAACAGAAATCAGTATTGACCAATGGGGTTGTTGCTATTACTAACCTGATCATGTGGTTCGGAAGCCTTTGGAAATGATCTGCAGAAAGAATTCACAAAAGTTTGGAAATGCAAGCTGGAAAAGCTTTAAAATGTAAGCAGAGTTTATACGCAATTCTGGTGGGAGGTCAGAAGACCAATAAGAATGTGGACTATGGTCATGAAGTTCCACAGGGGATTGAAAACTCTGTTGGGAACTGAACTAGAGGCCACTCATGCTGTATTCTGCAAAAGAACTTGTTTACCTGCTGCTTGTGTCCTAAGACTTCATGTGTGACTGAATTTAAAATTATAGACTAATCAGACAGAGAAAATTTGCAGGCAGCATAGTGTTTAGTCAGTGTCACGGATATTGCTGGCAACTTTCAGCCAGGTTTACTTTGATGATCAGGAGCAGAAAGATATGAAAAACTTGCAATTTGTCCAGAACAGTGAGAGTAAAACTGGGACTAAGGAAGGTACGATTGCTAAACACATGGCCGCTAAAGAGCTGCTAAGTGCTTTGTTTAGAGAAAATCGGAAAGATGACTCCAGGGCACCTCAGGAGTTTACAAGACATACCCACCATAGGCTCAAGGGTCTAGAGCGAACTCTTCCTTTGAGAAGATATTATGAGGGTTCCCTGCTTGCACAAGGGGCCTTGGAAGTTATCTGATCCTGATGAGCTGTGCAGGCACTCAAAGGCTACTGCAACTATGATTCCAGGGATCCCAGATACTGTAGGAGTTGGTGGCAGACCTCAACTTCACCCGTGTACTATTTCTGCAGTAATGTAGTATGCTAGAGTTAGGGGGTCTTGGAAGCTTCCATTGACATTTCAAAGGAAGGTTTAGAAAACAAGAAAAAATGTAGAAGTGTTGGAGTTCCTGAAAAGATGATGGGTGAAATTGCAAAGGTGCAGCCAAACCTGGAGTGGCGCCCCCAGGAAATAAGATACCAGCTTTGTAGACTTTCTGCTGAGAACAGCTGCTCACAGTGGAAAGAGCCAGGCTAAAAGGGAGCCCATTTGCTCTGCAACTGAATACCAAAAGGATGGGCCTTCCCAAGTCCTTTGGAGATAACATTTCATCATCATGTGTCCTACATGCTGTAGATAGAGTTAATAGACTCTTGGAGACAAACTGCAAGCAGTTTGCATTGTGACATGGATATGAGCACATGGGGTCTGTAGACGAAATGTCATGGTTCAGATATGAGGTATCCCCCAAATTTCCTGTGTTAGTGCTCATAGGTGAGATGATTAATGGTGAGAGCTATAATTTAAGCTGTCTGTGTTAGTTTGAATAGACCTACTGGGAAGTAATTATAGGCAGGTAGGGTGTACTTGGAGGAGATGTGTTACGGGGCTCTACCCGAGTAGGATGCAACATCCATGTGGACTCTTCTCCACTATCTCTGCATTCTGACTCCACCATGAGTTGAGCAGCTTTCCTGAGCTGCGCCCTTCCCCTGTGCAGTGCTATTTCACCTTGGGCCCAAAGCAATGGAATCTGTTATCTATGGACTGAGTCCTGTGAAATTGTGAGCCCCAAATAAATTTTTCCTTCTGTAAGTCATTTTTGTCAGGTGTTTTGGTGACAGCAATGGAAAAGCTGACAATAGTTCAGATTCAAAAACGCAGAGAGTGGGGTTAAATAAAGGATGGGATATTAGGAAAATAAAATAACAGCACTGAAAGAATAAGGGTGAAAAGAATTGGCCATGGATTTCAAACTGGTGCTCTAAACTGATCCTAAGTTGAGAAAATTTCCCCAAAGACTGTAGCAACTAGAAATGTTTAATCTTGCATTTATATACTTCCAATTGCCCTGATCACAATCCTCATGTTCTCATCTAGTGTACTGCATATCTGTCATTGTATGGTAAAATTAGGAATGTAGAATCTAGTATTAGATGGTAGAAGACTAAAGAAAAAGAAACAATGACATAAGACTAGTAGCAAACAAAATTAAACTTTTTCAAATAATTTTAAGTACTCTAACACTGATTTAGAATATTCCTCATTTTACAAACATAATTATGTATATCTACTTGGGATGCCACATTACTTGGCATATAAACTACTATATTTTATTATTAAAATACATTAAATATTTTGAGAATATGATTTACCTTACCTTGTCATGACGAATTGCAGAAGAAACTTCTAAAGTTTTATTGAGATAAAAATTTTAACATGAAATTCTAAAAACACATAAGCTAAATTTTCTTAAAGTCTTAATGTGTAGTTTCAAGCTCAGCATTCCTTTCTGATCTGCTTAGGATCTTGGTCTTTGGAGATCTATTTTACCATCATTTTTATTAAACAACTGTTTCAGATGGGATCAACATACCTTCTATGTCCCAGAGGCCGACATACATACAATCTGACCCATCAGAATTCTGCATTCCATTGACAAATAATTATTTCAGAAATTAGTGTGGGACCCTGGATGGGTTAGTAAGAAGCTTTACTGGGACCTTTCTGAAGTTATCTAGAAAGAAGCATATGCCTATAATACATATTCCTCTTGCATGTCAACTTCTAAGGAATACATAAGTTGGCAGTTGCCTGGGAAACTTGCTGGTCTATGTGGGCAGCATCTATCTGGGAGAGAAGACAAACAGAACTGAGATAGGGATTGAAAGACAAAGAATATCACCACTCAGAATTTCTGGAGCTGGCTATGCCTGAAGATAGCGCCATCCTTTGAGTGAATAAATTATTTTTGTGCTAGAGTTAGATTGAGCACTGTTGTGATTGTAACCAAAATGGCCATATTATGAGCAAAAGGGAGTAAATTATTATTATTATTATTTTTGCTATTATTAGGGCTCATATTCAAATACAATGAAAAAGTACTATAAGTTTGTTTCATTTGTTTGAAAGCCTTAGTCATGCTAATGTTTCAATGAAAGTTTTATGTCTGAGAGAAATTTTAGTCTTGAGTATAGCATGAGCTTTCATCTAATCACAAAGAGAATCTCCAACCAAATTATAATGTAGGAGCTAGATCCAATAAAATTTTAAAAGAACTGAATGAATGTCCTCAGAAATCATGGGGAAAGTAAGCATAAAGCATTATTATATTTGAGGAAATGATGTTGACTTTGATTCAAAAGGATGAAAACTGATCTTCCTATACAGCTACAATATTAAAAAGCTTAATATGTTGGTAGTAGTCAGTTTTGAAAATTATAATCTTGTTCACTTAATTTACAGATTTAAAGGGAAAGCATTTATCATACAGAATACAGCATTAAGATTTGTATATTTAAGCTATTCCTTAGAGGATTTTTTTCCTACATATATGTCTAACATAAGGTAACTTAAAATTCAATAGTATACTTTAATTTTATGCAGTTTTAAAATCTTTTTAAAATATTCAAGTTAAAATATTTGTATCTTTAAAGTCAAAATAATATTTAATTTATATAATTCTTGCTTACATATGGTGTTACCATTAATGCTAAATAATTATAATTTAATTTTATAATTAATAAACTTAGTTGTGAGTATTTATATCAGCATGGAAGGATATCAACTACCACATGTAGCTTTGTTAGAAAAACTCTGTGACATCTATGATCTAAAGATCCTTGAGGATTCTAAGAACTATTTGAGACAAATTCATTCATTGCCAATTTGCAACATAACTTATTCTCATTTCTCAAGATTGGCTTTTGTCATTGAGAGATACCAGTTTGAAAGTGCACTGCTATGAATAATGCAAGATGGGATATGTTAATATACAGCCAATTCACTTATAAGTGGGAAAAATATTCTATGTGATAAAGGTTATTCTGATTTAAAAAAATACAAAAACACACATATGTGCATTCACATTAATCTAGGAGCACCTAAGGAAAGTATAGAATAAATGCCTTCTGATCTAGTGCAAAGGCACTAGATCAGAAGGCTAAAGGGCTAGAGGGGTGTATTAGTCCATTTTTAATTGCCATACCAAAGTACTGGAGGCTGGGGACTTTCTAAAGAAAAGAAATATATTTAGTTCACAGTTTTGGAGGCTGTCAGTGTAAGGTTGCTTAAGGCCATTTGTTTTGTTTGGCCTCTGGAGGGGGGGGCAGCGCTGTTTGGTATAGTGCATAACAATGGTAGGAATGGCTGCAAGAACAAGAACAATCACAGGGTGATACAGGAAGCTCAGGTCCCAGTTTTGCTTCCTTACAACAACCCTCTCTCACAGGAGTTGACCAGGATACCACAAGAACTGTGTTAATCCTTTCTGAAGCTAACACCCACAGAGACCCAGTTCTCCTTTGAAAGATTCCACCACCTTTCCACTCTGCTACATTGAAGACTAAGCTTCAAACATAGGAACTCTCTGGGGAATAAACCACATTGAAATCATAACAATATATTGACTTTTTCACTACTTGTAATTATTTTGGTTTGTGTTTATGTATACTATTATTAAAATTACAATGCTTGCCTGGCATGTGCAAGGATGTGAGTTCAAACCCCAGCACCACTTACACAATGAAGTGTCAGAGCAACAAAAGCCACATGGAAATCTAAATAAAAAATTGATTCTCTCTTTCTTTCTCTCACTGTCCCTCTCTCTCTTTTTTTCTTTAAAAGTATATTATTACTAAATTTATATATACTATTATTATAATTTTCTAAAGTACTTTAATTGTCACATTGCTCAGTATGCCATTAATCTGTTGCATTTGATACTTTTCATCTGTAAACATTAAAAATAACTGCAGGGTCTATTTTTCTATTTACCTTCTGAACTATGTTTCATCATGCGTTAAGTAGAACTCTGTCTCCATAGGAGACAGAGTATAGTATATGAACTTACCTATTATAGTTTTATTTAGCTGTTTTTACTACATATTGTTATTACAGGTATGAATAGGCTGATGATCTTTTACAATTTATAAGTCAGTATTACGGTTTAGATATGAGTAGTTCTCCCAAAACTCCCTTGCTAATGCAAGAATATTTCAGCGATGAAATGCTTGGATTATGAAAGAGAAGCCTAAAAAGTCTGTCCTAGTCTTAATGGAGGAGATGATAATTATAAGCAGGTGGGACATGGATGGGAGAGGTGTGTCACTGGGGGTGTGCCTTGGAAAGATGCCTCCTCCCTATTTCCCTGTTCCTGTGGCTTCCTGGCTGCCATGCCTGAGGGCCTTCCTCCAATACACCCTTCTGCCAGGTTGCTCCACCTCAGCTTGAGCCCAAAATTATGGAACCAGCCCAGATGAATTAGACCTCTGAAACCTTGAGACAAACTAAGATCTTCCTCCTTCAGATTGTTCCTATCAGGTATTTTGGTTAAAGCAACACAAAACTGAGTAATAGAGTCAGTATTGAAAGATTAAATAATTCTTATGTAACAAAGAGAAGATCAAATAAATTGAAAATACTCAAGCTATTCAATGTGGTCCCTGCATGTTACAAGAGCATTTATCTCAACTAATGCATCTCTGTCTAGAATCCAGTAAAAACAAATATAGAGAGATTAATTTCAGGGACACATTTAAAGTAATTTCAGAATTATATATACATTAAATAATCTCATACAGACTGAGAAAATCCAAATGCTAATATGTTAATTTATAATAAAAAAGTCCCACCAGAAGGTGCTCAGGATACTCCTGGTAGGAGCCCAGTCTGGAGCAGCCCTGCTCAGGACCAAACAGGGGTGGTTCCCCACCTGGGGCAGCCCTCCACCTATCGACCTCCTGCTCTCCTTTTGGGGCCTGTTTGAGTCCTGCTGGAAAGAAGGTCTCCATTTTGGTAGGTTCAGATTTGCAGCCTTGAGCCTGGAACCAAAAGGAAGAGCAACACCAGGACCCTGACAGAAACAGCATCTGGAACAAGATGATCATCAAAGAGTTGGTGGCTCATTTGACTGTTTGACTTGCAAGGAAAAACCACCTGGGGAACTGACTGCTTTACCCTCAGACCCTCAGGAAATCTCAATTCAGAGATCCACAGGAAGCTTTTCAAAATGAAGACTCAAAAAAGGAGAGGTTCACCTCAAACCCAAAACTACCCCCAAAAAGATGCCATGGATAGGGATCAAGATGAAAACCCTGAAAATATTATCAATGATCTGATTATTAAAAGGAACAATGAACTAAAAGAAGGTATAATGAAGGGACTAAGTGAGAAGACTGAAGAGATGAAAAACTCTATTATCAAAGAAATAGACATACTCGAAAAGGAAGTAACAGAGCTAAAATCTGCAGTCAATGACATGAAAGGAACCATGGAAGAATTTAATAATAGTCTAACTTCTATAGAAAACAGAACTTCAGCTCTTGAAGAAAGAACTTCTGACAATGAGGACAGGCTGAGAATGCTAGAGTGCATGGATGACAAAAAAAAAAAAACTTACAGAACATGAACAGAATTTTAAAAATGTCTGGGATGAAATGAGAAGAAACAATTTAAGAGTAATTGGCATACAGGAAGAAATTGAAACACAAGCAAATGGGATAAGGAATATTCTCAAGGAAATTGATAAAGAAAACTTTGCTCATATAAAAATAGAGTCAGATATGCTCATCCAGGAAGCTTATAGGACATTCAATAGGCTTAATCAAATGAGAAGCTCACCAAAACACATCATATTCAAAATGTACAACAGGGAAATCAAGGAAAGAATATTGAAAGTGGCAAGGGAGAAACGACAAATCACATTCAGAGGCAAACCAATCAGAATCACATCTGACTTTACAGTTCAGACTCTGGAAGCAAGAAATCTTGGAAGGAGATCTTTCAATGTCTGAATGAATACAACATGCAGCCAAGAATACTATACCCAGCAAAACTCAACTTCAAATTTGAGGGGGAAATAAGAACTTTTCCTGATAAGAACAAACTTGCAGCATTCGTGAACAGAAAGCCAGCATTACAAAGAATTCTCAAAGATAATCTCCAGATACAAGTACAAGTTAATATTCCTCAAAACCCACAATCAGAGGAAATTCAATAAAAGTACAGGCTATCAACAGACAACAAAGACAGCACAGAATTTACTAATGAAACAAAATGAATATGAACCACAACCACCTAACTATTCTAACACTGAATGTGAATGGTCTCAATGCACCAATCAAAAGACACCAACTAGCAGATTTGATTAGAAAACAAAATCCAACAATATGCTGCTTACAGGAAACCCACCTTACAGCCAGTGGCACCCACAGATTCAAGGGTGAAAGGATGGGAAAAAAATCTACCAGGCATATAGCCCAAGAAAGCAAGCTGGAATTCCAATTCTTATATCTGACAAAGGGGCTTTCAAACATAAATTAATCAAAACATATAAAGAAGGCCACTACATCCTAGTAAAAGGAACAATACAACAGGAGGAAATAACCATAGTAAACATATACTGTCCAAACACCAATGCTCCCAACTATGTGGAAAAAATACTCTAAGACATAAAACCAGTTGTGGACCTCAACACAATAGTACTGCGAGACTTTAACACTCCTTTATCACCAATAGACAGTTCATCAAAGCAAAGAAACAGTAAAGAGATCTCCAGTCTAAACAACACTATAAATCAAACAGACTTAACAGACATCTATGGAGTATTCCACCTCAAATTGGCAGAGTATACCTTTTTCTCAGCAGCACATGGATCCTTTTCCAAAATAGATCATATTCTAGCTCACAAAGGAAATCTCAGCAAATATGAAAAAGTAGATATTATGTCATGTATCCTATCAGACCATGATGTCATGACTCTAATAATTAACAGCAAAAACCATGGCAACAAAACACACGTATATGAGGAGATTGAATAACATCCTATTAAATGAATAATGCATCCAAGAAGACATGAGGACAGTAATTAAGGAATTCTTGGACTGGAATGAGAATGAAGACACAACATATTGAAACATCTGGGACAGCCTGAAAGCATTCTTAAGGGGAAAATTCATTACACTGAGTGTCCACATTAAGAATCAGGAGAGATGCCTAGCAAATAAGTTTATGCTCCAACTCATATCTCTACAAAAGGAAAAACAGTCTAATCCCAAAGCCAGCAGAAGACAGGAAATAATTAAGATCAGAGCTGAAATCAATGAAGTTGAGAATAAAAAAACAATAAAAATTGATGAAACAAAGAGCTGGTTCTTTGAAAAAATAAATAAAATTGACAGACCCCTAGCTAATCTAACTAAAAGATGAAGAGAATCAAAACAGATCAATGAAATCACCAATGAAAAGGGGGTGATCACTACTGACCCCCTTGAAATCAAATAGATTATCAGAACATATTTTGAAAAACTGTGCTCCTCTAAATCAGATAATCTGGATGACATGGACAAATTTCTGAACACAAACAACATCCCCAAATTTACAGAGGGTGTTTTTGAAATCCTAAACAGCCCAGTAACAGGCACCAAAATCCATACAGCAATTAAAAGTCTTCCAAAGAAGAAAAGCCCAGGACTTGATGGATGATTCTCTGCAGAGGTTTACCACACCTTTGAAGAAGCGCTAACACCTCTCCTTATGAAGGTAATCCAAGAAATTGAAAAAGAGGAAACTCTCCCAAACACTTTTTATGAAGCAACCATAACTCTGATACCAAAACCCAACAAAGACACATCAAAAAAAGAAAACTACAGACTAATATCCCTCATGAAAATCAATGCAAAAGTCCTTAATAAGGTTCTCTCAAACTACATTCAAAAAGACATCAAGAAAATAATTCATGATGATCAAGTGGGCTTCATTCCAGGTATGCAAGACTGGTTCAACATGCTCAAATCAATAAATGTGATTCATTACTTATACAGAATTAAGGACAAAAACCATATGATCATCTCAATAGATTCAGAAAAGGCCTTTGATAAAACCCAGCACACATTTATGCTTAAAACTCTAAAGAAAATAGGGATCAAGGAACTTAACTTTGTAAAGGCCATGTATGCCAAACCCTCAACTAGTATAATACTAAATGCAGACAGGTTGAAAGCATTTCTGCTGAACTCGGGAACAAGACAAGACTGCCCACTTTCACCACTTTTATTCAATGTAGTCCTAGAGACCATGGCTGGAGCAATCAGACAGGAGGAAGAAATCAAAGGAATAAGAATAGGAAAAGAGGAAGTCAAACTCTCCCTTTTTGCTGGTGCCATTATCTTATATCTGGAAGACCCAAAAAAAAATCCACCAGAAAACTGTAGAGCTTATGAACAGATTTGGCAAAGTAGCAGGCTACAAGATAGATACCCACAAATCAATAGCTTTCCTATATGTGAACAATAATAGGGAAGAAGAAGAAATTAGGAAATTGGTCTCATTCACAATATCCTCTAAAAGAATAAAATACTTGGAAATTAATCTAATAAGAGAAGTAAAAGACTTCTACAATGAAATTATCAAACACTGAAAACAGAAATTGCAAAAGACCTGAGAAAATGGAAAGATGTTCCATGCTCTTGGGTAGGCAGAATTAATATAATTAAAATGGCCATTCTGCCAAAAGCACTGTGTAGACTCAATGCAATCCCCATCAAGATTCCAATGTCAATCTTTGTAGATATAGAAAAAGCAATTCTCAAATTCATTTGGAACAATAATAAACCCAGAATAGCCAAAACATTACTAAGCAAGAAAGATGAAATAGGTGGTTTTGCAATACCAGATCTAAAACTATACTATTGAGCTGTAGAATTAAAAACAGCATGGTACTGGTATCAAAATAGGAATGAAGACCAATGGAATAGAATAGAAGACTCTGAGACAAAGCCCCAAATCTTTAAACATCGATATTTGACAAAAGGGGTCAAAATATAACATGGAGGAGAGACAGTCTATTCAACAAATAGTGATGAACAAACTGGACAGCCACTTGCAGAAAATTGAAATTAGATCCTTATCTCTCACTGTGCACAAAAATCAGTTCTAAATGGATCAAGGAATTAGGAATTAAATCAGTACCATACATCTACTAGAAGAAAAATTAAGACCAACACTCCAGCATATGGGAGTTGGTAATGACTTCCTAAACAAGGATCCTAAAGTGAAAGAATTACAGTCTAAAATCAATGAGTGGGATGTCATTAAACTAAAAAGTTTCTGTACAGGCAAGGAAATAGTCAAAACAGTCAAAAGACAGTCTACAGAATGGGAGCGAATCATGACCTGTGATCCCTCTGACAGGGACTCATATCCAAAATTTAAATAGAACTCAAAACACTTAATAACAAAAATACAAACAATCCAATCAATAAATGGGCCAGAGAGCTAAACAGAAACTTCTCAACAGAGGACATTGAGCAAGCCAATGAATACATGAGAAAGTATTATAAATCACTAGCAAGCAGAGGAATGCAAATCAAAACTAACTTAAGATTTCATCTCACTCCAGTCAGACTGGCAAAGATGAAGAATACCAATAGCAACAGATGCTGGAGGTGTTGTGGGGAGATAGAAACACTAGCACACTGTTGGTGGAATTGCAGACTGGTCCAACCACTCTGGAAAGCTGTTTGGAGACTCCTCAGAAAACTAGGGTTGGATCCACCATAAGATCCAGCCATCCCTCTTTTGAGTATTTTCCCAGAGGAGTTACAATCAGCACATTATAGTGACACAGAAATATCCATGCCCATAGCAGCTCAATTTACAATAGCTAAATTATGGAATCAACTCAGTTGTCCCTCACTGGATGAATGGATCCAAAAGCTCTGGTATATGTATACAATGCAGTTCTACTCAGCTGTTAGAAACAATGATATTGCATCTATTGAAGGTAAATGGATGGCATTGGAAGAAATCATGCTGAGCAAAGTTAGTCAAACACGGAGAGTCAAGGGCTGAATGGAATCCTTTATTTGTGGAGGCTGGACCTGAACCCAGGCTCAGGAGTAAAGTAGATAAACTCATGTATTAGATCCATAGAACAAAAATGCAAAATGTTAATATGTTTGAGATATATTGCAAGATGCTTCATAAGATATTTGAACAAGCTATGCTGCATACCTGTACAAAAACGTAAATATTTAATCCTGTTGTCAAATATTTTGAAGAATAACAAGGGATGATAGGAAGGGAAGAGAAGGGGAAATGTTGGAACTGAGATAAAGCAAGGTACATTCCAAGCAGTTATAAATGCCACTGTATATACTATAGCCATACATATATATATATATAAATGTTCTTCATAGGTATAAGAATTATGTCACTGTATTTGGGTTTTTTAGGAACAATATAGGACCTAGAAGAAAGGCAAGGGATCAGGAAATGGGATGAGGGAGATATAGGGACGTTGAGGGGCATATTGAACAAATTTTATTGCTTAATTGTGTGCATCTAGGAATATGTGACAACTAATCCCAACATTTTATGTAAAAGTATAATGCACTAATAAAAATAAATTTAAAAAAGACATCTAT
>PVKS010050554.1:0-11476 GCA_004027875.1 Aplodontia rufa
ACTGCCTGGGCATGTGGTCCTTGCTCTGATGTGATCAACTTCCTGGCCACTGTGGGCTCAGGTGTGTGAGAGGCCTTAGAACACCGTGGTTCCTTCAGGTCCATGCAGCTCCATCTTGGACTGCGGCATGACCTGCAAAACAGTGTCTGCATGGCTTTCCTGGCATGATGCACCTGTGGGGTTGAAAATACTTGGCTCTGAATTCTATCACGTGTTGCAGTGTCTGATGATGGTAGTAGGAAGAAGCATCTCCTTGGATGTCCTGGCCTGCATCCTCTGCAGTCCCTGCCCATTCTCAATGACAATGGGTTCACCTGGCAAGTTCACTCATGGGGGATTGATTTGATACTAACTGTATTACCTGTTTTTAGGCATGTATTTGTTGGTGTGACCTCCCCTGGAAAAGCCAGTGAGACCCTTGAGCTGCAGAGAGCATACCTTGGCATCTCATGTCCTCTACAGTGTCTAAAATTCAGCAGATGTTTAGAAAAATCTATGGATTTAAGTTCACAATGACCAAATTGTTTAAAATACAATCCAGGGATAAAATGCTAATGACCTAATGAAGTCGTAAGGGAGCATGTTGTCATGGACATCAAATGTACATGTGACACACAATTTGCCATTTTTTTTTTTAAAGAGAGAGGGACAGTGTGTGTGTGTGTGTGTGTGAGAGAGAGATAATCAGTTTTATTTAGTTTTTCATGTGGCTTTTGTTGGTCTGACATTTTGCTGTGTATGTGGTGCTGGGGTTGACATTGGCATCCTTGTGCATGCCAGGCAAGCACCGCAACTGCCCCAGACCGGATTTGTCATGTTAAGCATATGGTTCAGTGTCGTGCAGCACTTCCGGCCCACCACATAGGACTCTGCACTCACTGCACCCAGGCTCCCTTCCCCTGCCTCCTTGGCCCTGATGCTGGTCATTCTAAGTCCTCGAAGCCCCTAGGGCTGCAGGAGCTGTCCCAGTTCTCTGGGGTCCCAGCCGAAGAGCATGGGCACATGACCTTCATTAGGCATGTCGATGGCCGGGAAGAGGGCAAAGTCAACAAAGGGTGGGGCCTTGCTTTCTCCATCCTCAGACCACTGAGTGCGATCTCACAGTCACCACGACCCTGCTGGTGTTTGGCCCTTTGGCCATGTGTTCTTGTCCACAACAGAATGCTGATAGCATTAACTGCTCCGCAGGCTCTTCTGTGAAGAGATCGAGGTGAGACGTGCACTTCGCTCTGCGTATTTCAAACTGCGTTCACCGTGTCCCATTTTAATTACTTCGATTGCGTGTGTGCTGTTTGAATCAGGGTGTGCTGGAATTTTCTCCAGTTCTTGTTGCTTGATTTATTTGGACCCATTCATGGTACGAAATTTTATGTGTAAGCAGCACTTTTTCTTATCGGTGCTGCCTGCCACGTTTGTGAAGCAAGGTGTCAGGAGTTTGAAAGCTTCCTTTGTGAAGGAGGGTGGAGGAGGTGCACGGCGACGTGGAGTGCCTGCCCCAGGCGTGCATTTGGGCCTTGCAGGTGCACGCACCTGTCCTGCTGGAGGTGCCCATGTGGGCTGTAGCCAGCTCTCCAGGGATGCTCCAGCGGAGTGTCGGGTCCTTGGTGGACCTGAGGGCTGTCTTGACCTGAGTCATAGCCGTTCAATAGGCTACATAAGAATTTCATGGTTAATTTTAATACAGAGGGAGGGAGAGAGAAGCCGCTTTAGTTTTTCTCCTTCGAAGTATGCTTTGCACTTGCCTTCCTGGGCCTGTGCTGCTGTGCCGTGGGCACGGCCTCTGCCTTGCCTGCTTTTGCCCACCCCACAGCTTCCCGCAGACACCACCTTCCTCCTGCTTGTGCACCTTGGGACCCTGTGGAGGTGGCATATCTTCCCACATTGATCCTGCAGCATCCTCTCCCTTTCTGTGCAGCTCCTCTTCATGTTCCCATGGCAGTTTGTCAGGGGGCCTGTTCCAACACCCTACAGAAGGTCGCCAAACTTCACTCTTGATTTCCTTCCCCCTGCTGTGTTGTGTGCATGCTTCCGGCACCTTCTGGCCTGGCTGGGTTTTGCTAGAGTGACCTGTGCCTGGAGCTGTTGCTCTGACAGATGCCAGGGCTGAGGGAAGGGTCTGGGTGATTCCTTCTACTGCTGCTGTTCACATGTCACTTCCCTGGCACGCAAGTCTAACTCATCTTGGACTTGATGGGACCTGGAAGACAGCGGGTGACCCTTGTCCAGCTTTGGAGGTGGCCTGGGCCACTTAGAGTCCTTTGGCGCAGACCTGGATGTGGTGAAGATGGGCAGAGAGCAATTCTGACACAGAGGACTATGTGAAGAGGTGGTGTCAACAGGTTGCGTCACACCCGAGAGGTAATCACCGCCCGTCATATTCCTCTAGATGAAAGTGAAACTTTTCTCTTTGGAAAATATCATAAAGTTAAAAGTTAACCAAGGGGGCTGAGAGTGTGGTGTGGTAGAGCATTCATCCAGCATGTGCAAAGCCCTGGGGTTCCACCCAGGTAAATTTGACGAGATTTACCGTCTCGTCAAATATTACTTGGAAGTTCTGATCATGTACAATAAGTTTCTTTTCTTGTCTATCCTCCTTCAATTCAACATTGAGTCTGTTTTCGTTATCTCCTGTTTGTTCTTCTAGAGCTGGGGTTCTATTTTCTATTGCATTTACTCTGGTATTAGTATCTTCCAATGAGCTTTTGATTTGGTTGACAGTATTTTTCAATTTTAAGAGCTCTGCTACATCTCTTTTCAGAACATCTAGCTCTTTATATACGTAGTCTCTTATCTCCTGAAATTGCTCTTATCTCTTTCCTTAAATCTTCTTTTAATTCTTTGATTGAATTGCTAATCATATTGTTGATACATTTTTCTAGGTTTTCATCTCAGATCCTGACCATGGACACCTTGGATGGAGAGGTGTGGGGTTGAGGTGGAGGATTGTTTCCCTTTTCCTCATTTTCAGTTACAGGGAGAGTGGCTTGAGGTCTGACACTGAATAATTCTCTTGGGGGCTTTGTTGATGGTATTGGAGCTTTTTATCTCTTTGCTTAGTTGGGCTGGGGTAGAATTTGGGTAGCACAGTTCAATAGCTGCACCCCAATCTGTGAAGTATTGTGGACCTTTAGGTTTTCCAATACCTCAGGAGGTAGGGGGTGCAGTCAATAAGTACAGTCAATGCATTCAACAGACAATGATGACTGTAGCTGTTATAGTGTTGATTAGCACCTATAGGAGCAGTAGGATCAGCAGTTTTCTTCCTTGAAAGCTCTCACACTATATTTGGTTAGCATGCAAACACCCGTTTTTAAGTATGGCATTCATACTTCACTTCAGTCTACCAGGATCCCTGTAGGTGAAGAAAATAAAGGTCTAGAGAGCAAAGGGAATGAGCTAGTAAGGTAGTGTGGAACTTGTGGATTGGGATATAGAGCTACAAGGTAGTAGAGATGATGTAGGCTATTCTGCTAGGAATAAGGAAAAGATAGAGATGGGATGAGAGGGGGTTAATGACTGAGGGAGGATGAGAGAGATCAGAATACAGTTTAGGAATTGACAGAGTAAAGGGAAGAAGGGGGCAGTAAAGACTGGGAGTCTTTTCAGCCCAAAGAGACTGAAGACTAGTTTGCAATATTGCAGACTACCACAAGTCGAACCCCAGCAATGTGGACATAGCAGACAAATACAAAAAATCACAGTGACAGTAAAAATCAATCAACCCCACAAACAAAAATACATACACTTAGAAGCACCATTCCAAGAACAACAACAGGAACAAAAAAAAAATGAAAAATAACAACAACAAAAAAGGAGTTGGGAAGGTTTTGAATTATTACCATCAAGGTCAACATGTACCGTGGGAGTATGTGTTCATAACTGACTTCTAGGTGGAGTCCCTTCTCAGTTGAGTTTGTGGGAAGGAATGAATTTTGGTGATCTCAGCTGACAGTGAGATTCCCAGGAGGCCTCCCAGTAATTTTTTCCTGTAGAGAGGTTGCAAACATTCACCTTCCCTGCTTCCCGTGAGAACAGACCTCAGGACCACCTGAGTTGCACTCTTGGGAATTTAGTGTCTGCCTGCCCAAATTCTTGTCCCAGGGGCCAGGAGCCGCTGGGACTCTTGCTGTTCCAAGGAGAGTGGCTGGCCTGAACTGAGCTCACCCGGGAGTGTTATCACCCCACTCTTGGGTGTCTTGAGGTCCCCACTTGCCTGAAGAGATGGTGTGTGGGGCAGTAACAACCCCAGCAAGGTGAGGCAGGAATGAAGGAGACACCAGCCCAGCTAGACCAGTGTTTGTGTAGGTCTCAAATGGAACCTCTGGGGGGCATGGAAGCCCAGGACCTATGGGACAACTTCTATTTATAGATTTCAGGGTCTGAAAGTAGAGGAAAATACTGGATCCAGGCTGCCCCTTCTGTTCATAGGTCCCTGAGGCTGACACTAGCCTCTGACCCGCCTGAGAGCTTCAGGCAGTAGCTCTTGGACCTGCAGTCCAAAGCCCCCCAGGCTGTTTAGGTCCTATTGAGCAGAATCCTGGTCACGTATTCCACCTGCAGATTGGGCATGTAACAGGTTGAGCTGGAAGCCTCTAAACGTGAGTCGAGTCGCCAGACCAGTAGGGAGAGTCCACCAGGCCCACCAGCCCCCAGGGCAACAGGCAAAACACTGGGGATCTGGAGCCTCTCCTCCAGACTGTGCTCCCTATTCTGCTCTGTATCTGGCGGTTTTAGGTTGAGTGTTCACGAAGTGGTTTCTGGTACCACCCTCAGGGAGGTTTAACAATGGCGGTGCCACCCCACTTCTTCCTGTGATCAGATTCTGAGGATTCTAATTATTGTGTATTAAAGCAGTCCCTCGTTTCCTGCTGCTGCCACAGCCCCAGGGCACTGGTGTCCCTTGCCCATGCTCTGCTGAGTGCTCACCACTTTCTGAGTTTATTTAAGTGTGCACAGCTTCCTCCCCTCCAGGGCAAATTCCCAGCCTGCCGCCGGCTGAGTAGTTGGCACTGGAAAGTTATGATTTCTGATTTCCTGTACTTCAGCTTGTCCATGGCTCTGTGTCACTAAACTACCTTCCTTGGATAGTAATGCATCTGGGGAGGAATTTTGCTGTCCACTCACCTCATAGTAAGGTACTTCCCCACCGTTGGCGTCCCGCATTCATGGAGAGATTTTTCATTCAGCTCTGCCACGAGTCGCCATCTTCTTCCTTCGCAACCACATGTCTTTTTTCAATCATCATTTTGAAATCTGGAATATTCCACAAATAGATCAATTAATAGCAAAGGATAGAAACAATGGTAGTGTTTGTCCACAGGGGTGGTTGATTAGCTTATGCTTCTCCTGTGGAGTGGCCGAGGCAGCAGTGAAGCGGTCAGGTGGACACAGGGTGCTGATGGCTGACTCTGAAATTGTCAGGACAACTGGGACACAGCCTGCTCTATCCATGCATAAAGACTAAACATTTAGAATGAGCAGGGTGGTGCTTAGCGCCATGGGGAGAGCAGGGCCAGGGCCAGGAGGGCCCAGGCTCAAGGTGACCCTCTGCGGCCAAATGCCCTGACCCAGGAGGCAAGGGGGATGGGAGATTAAGGGCGTGCACATTACACTATGCTTCTTGCAGATACATGATTTTGTGATCTTGATATTTTTTTAATAATAGGAAAAAGAAGATGAAAAGCTTTTTGAAGAGATTGAAAGAAAGGTTTGTATCACACTGTAGTTTCGTGTTTCCCATGCTGAAGGCAGGATGATCCATGACCCCCATCTTCTGGTGCTCTGGGGGTTACAGCTCCCACACCTGTCACCCAGGGCTAGAGAGAAGACTCAGGAAAAGCAACTCATCACGGCATTTCAGAGGGTGGATGATCCATAGGCATTGAGACCAGAGAGGGCAAGTGCTGGGCAGCGCCTTCTGGGACCCTCTCTGGGCAGCCGGCTCCTGGGGCCCTGGCAAGGCTTCCAGCACTGGGAGCAGCTGTACCTTAGACTCCTGCACACCTGGGGATGCAGTGTCCTGCAGGTGCTCCACATCCAGTCCTGTTAGCTCTGCCTTCTGCAGGCCATGCGCCCTGACATTGTTAGGTGGCTGAGTGCTGGTCACAGTTTGGTCTGCAGTCTGCAGTTCACTGGGGCTGCCTGAGGAGCAGGGGCCATGGATAGATGTGTGGGAAGGAAGGCTGCCCCATCAGAATCAGCGTGGGGTCTGCGTCCCCTCCACTGGAGCCACATGTGCCAGTCATCACCTACCGGTTGGGTGGCTTTGGATACACACCTTAAAAGTTTGGAGCTTTCCTTTCCTCCTGTGTCAAGTTCAGCGTTTATTTATAACAAAGCCCGCCTCCAGGATTAGACGAAGAATCTGCTCAGTGCTGCTGCTCTTATTTTCATTAGCAAGGGAGTCCTGATGGCGTTCCGGGGAGGCCAGGCACAGAGCTGAAGCTCTGTTAGGTGCTAACGGGCACAGAGCCACGGAGAAGCCCTGGATGCCAGGTTTAGGGCTTCTGGGAACTGGTCAGGTGTCCTTGTCAAGTAATTTAACTGCTCCACCTCTGGATACTTCAACCAACAGTTATTATACGTGTTTACAGGTTTGCTTACCTCTCAGATATCAGTGACGCAATGGGTTTAAGAGTTCCTAGAAAGTATAACCACGTTTAAAGAAGTGGTTGTATTATTTGTACTGAAGTTAGGTAATGGAAGTTCACATTCCTCAGCTTGGAATTAGGCACTGGGCTGTTAGTCCTTTTTCAAAACCAGTGTGATCAGGTCTGTTATCTGGCACCTGTCCTCTGTAATTCTCAGCCACCAACTGTCTGCGCTTGGCCATGGGACAATGTCCTCTGTTCCCAGGTGTCTCTGTAAGTGTGAATGATGCCTGGTGTTAATGTCAAGAAGTTCTTTGGAAAATCTATCATTGCTTGGCACATGTGTTATCCGCCCTTTTAATCAGATAGTTTTGCCAAACATTTTCCAAAACTAACGAAAGGGGTGCAGATGTGGAACCTGAACATAGCTTCACCTCTCGGAGGCTCAGTTTCCTTACCTGAACACTTGGGATGATATCCAACTTGTGAAGCTGGTATGAAGATTAGAAGTATTCTTGCAGTGCCTTATTTGGGGGATAAATCATTGCTATATTCCAGTCTAACCCCAGTTCCAGCGGAGATCACTGTCCTTGAGAGCAGGAATCAGATTTGACTTTTATTTGCATTTTTTTTGTGCATTGGGTACACAATACCTTACTTGAGGTATAGTTTTCTTCTGTAGCTCACATTAGTTTTAAAAGTGAGAACACCTTGTTAAATTGTAATTCATGTTCATTTCACAATCGCTGGCAAAAGCAGAAAGGAAGAAGTGAGGAAGAGAGAGCTCCGAGCTCCTCTGTGGGGAACCTGCTTTCACTGTTGTGTGAGGATCATTTTCCATTTTTCATGTTTTTTATGTAGTACATTAAAACATTGCTAAAATCTATTCTAAAATGCTCTGAATTAATGGAGGAAATCTTAATACACCTTGGAAGGTTAATTTTATTAATTTGAAATTGGGATATTTTTTGTGGGCTGCCCCGGCGCCAAGCAGAGCAGCAGAGGGGAGAGGGTGGCGTGGGTAGGTGCTCTTCAGGGCTGTGCTGCGAGTGCTGCCTTCCGGGCGCCCCCCAGCCTCCTCGATCTTAGAACAGGATTGAAAAGGGCAGTTTTCTTTCCTTTTTTTACTGGACAAATACTCAATTTGATATTTCATGGATGTATCTTGTGATTAGAGAGAAAATTAAGAGAGGCTTCTGAAGCACAGTCAACAGGTGGAATGATTAGCCCCATAAGAGATTGGAAACTCTAAACCAAAATTTTAAATCATGGATCCAGATGTCGAGTTACTCTGCTTCCATCTGTATCTGGTAATAACCCTGTAGAATGTCACGCTGTCGGAGAACACAGTGGCAGTAGCCTGCAGTGCTTCTGCATTATGAGAGTGTGAGGGGCATTTCTGACACACAGACATCAGGTCAGGTTGCCAGGGTGGCAAATTTCAGGTGCAAAGTGTGCAAGAAGATGGAAGAACTGTGAGGTCTTTTAAAAGTCTTCAAAATCATGGATGCTTTTGATTAAAAATAAATGTTCTCTTAGTAATGAAGCACCCAGCATAAGGTACTCAGCATGTAAGTCCTCAGTTTACGAGGTGGTAATCCCCTTTTTGAGGTGCATCTTGTGAGTTCTGTAATGATGCTCGTATGATCGTAGTGAGGCAAAGCTCTTTGCGCGAGGGTCAGAGGCAGCATGGGAGCCTGTTGAGCTTTTCCCATGTTAAACGTTTCAGTGTGCTGGAGAAACAGGAGGCTTTGTCTGCCTTTGAGCCATTTGTATTTTAGTGCATTGTAGACACAAGTGTAAAAAATTAACCAAGAAACACGTGAGTAGAGTTCATTTCTGTTAATAAACTTGTTCCCTGGGATACTTGTAAAAATTGCAGGCAGTTGATGTCATGCGTGTTGATGGATCTTGGTGTCTATAAATTGACATTTTCAGAATGGAAATACAAATCAGGAGCCCACCCTCTGGTTGATGTGGCAGTGGAGCGTGGAGAACACTTTGCAAGCTAGAGTCAAGGAAGCCGCTCTCAGTGGCATGATATGTTTTGGCAAGGTTACAATTTAATCTTCTTGCCCAAGAAAGTGTTGTTAAAGGTGCTGGGCCACTCAACTGGAGCAGACCGTGGCCAGGTGGTGAAAGGCGGCAGGTGCATCCTCAGGGGAGCTGGGCCCAGCTGAGCAGCTGAGTGTGCAGCTTCTGCAATGCCGCTGGCCCTTCTCCTGCGCCGAATTCCCGACTTCTTTGTCATGGGCTGGGCCCCAGGTTTCTCCTGAAGAAATCTCATTTGTATAACTTCTAAGATTGCGTCTCTGGCTTGATCTTTCCATCTCTTGCCATGTCTCTGGGAGTCACCTTTCCCAAGGAAAGATTCCACATTGAGTCCTTCCCATTTTTAAAATTTTTTTATTAAGGAGTTGAGTTATTGTACAAAGCGAGTTCTTTCTCAATGCTCTCTCCTTTCAGTAGTTAGCGAGCTGTTCCAACCAGGTCATTTCGAGATGGTCCCAAACTCTTGTGTGAGTGCGTTGCGTCCATGTTTTGGCAACGCTCTGTTGAGCGGCTTAGCTTTCCCTGCCCAGGTCAGGTGTTTCTATCTGGACTCTTTTGCTCCAGACTCTTTCCCACCAAGGAACATTGCTTGCTCAAAAATTTCTTAACTAAACCTGAGCATATAGGGTTAGAATTTAGAATAAGGAAAGAGATTTGGTCCTCTCATAGTGCTTAGTGCCAAAGTTTCATGTTGTTGGAACCTATCAAATTCCAAAACACAATTTCACTTTGGGTGGAGTCATAATGACAAGATTAACAATAGAAGAGAATGCAGTGGGTAGTTCGGTTGATCATCATGGAGCAGTGGTTTGTCACTGTTAATATCGCTGATGTTCTTCTTTTGTTAAAAGAATTGTCCTCTGTTCTGCTTTTTAATTTCTTGATGTTATGACTCCACCTGAAATCATATTATGCTTAGAAACTCACTGGGAATTGAAATCTCATCAGACTGATGGAGGGTTTGAAGGAGACGGGTGCTTCCCAGTGACGCATCTCAGTCCCAGAGGCTGCGCTGAAGCCCAGAAGGAGTGCACATCGTGCCAGCGTCTGCCCAGAAAGCCAGAGACAAGACCCGCGGAACACAAGTGAGTAGCCGACTTGCTGCGGGCTGTAGAGCGAGGGCCCATCAGAGGGTGACTTAGGCCAATTACTGAGGAAGAGCTGAGTGACTCAAAATGCCTGATAGACGACGCTAAGCGCGGACATCAGAACTTTCCCTTCACCCGCAGCCACCCACGAGAACACCACGTGGGCACCTTGCTGGGAAAAATGCAAATGAAACCCAACAGCAATGCACTCTTGCTGCACGCTTCCCCCATCGATGAGCCCAGGGGTCATTTAGTTCACATTGCTAGAAATGACAATAAAGCAAGGTGTATTGATTTAGCATTGTCTCTTGACTCAGAATTTTTGTGACAAAGTGAAAACAGCATTGATTCTTTAATAGATTTAAAAAATTCATTGCTGGCTCACTCTCCTTATGATATTTTTCTCTTTATTATCTTGTTAACATTTGTCACCACAGTTAAGTGTTTTATTGGTTCCCTAAGAGAGAGGGTCAATATCGCCCGACTCTGGAGTCTCAAACGCTAAGGGTCAGTCATCAGTAGTGCTGAGTGGGATCACGGTGGATGGAATATTAAGTCGTGCAACCTTTAGACAATTACACGGCTCCAGGAAAGGAGAACTTTGATTGCTCTATGCATAGGAGATCCTCTTAGTTTCAGGTCAGAGGAGAGAGCTTCAGCTTCAAGTGCAAAGGATGCCCCCTCCTCAGTGCATCTGCAGGTACAGTCCGGGTCAGGCTCATGGTTAAGCACAGGTACTGAGTTGGGGCCTAGAGTGGATCGGTGAACCAGTCCTATCCGTGGTGGGCGCCACAGAGACTGTTCTGTTGTATCATGACAATTTAAAAATCACAGTTAGGGACTGGAAGGAGGGAGTGAGGTGGCTCCAGTCTGGAAAAGGTCGGTGGGGGGGTCATTGTCACCACTGCACCATCCTATGCGTGGCTCCTGGTTTAACTGGGCTACTCCTCCTCCCTATTCCCCCTTGCTCCCAGGTGACCCTTCCAGCAGCAGGGGCGCCTATTGGTCTCCGACTGAGTTCTGAGGTGAGGCCCATGGCTCAGCACCCCACCCAGGGGACTGACTTCCTTTCTAAGCTGCTGGCGCTGGCAGAGGCAGGTGGAGGTGTGGGCACTCCACTGCCACTGGGCATCTGTTGACTCAGATGTCCCCATTTATTTTATTTTTTAAAGAGGGAGGGATAGTGAGAGAAAAAGAGAAAGAATCAATTTTATTCAGTTTCTCACGAGGCTTTTGTTGCTCCAACACTTTGTTGTATATATGGTGCTAGAGTTTGAACCCATGTCCTTGTGCATGCCAGGCGAGTACTGCAATCACTGAGCCACTGCTGCAGACCCCCTTCATTTAGTTTTTGATCCTGATGTTGTGAAAGGGAAACGAGGCACCAGCTCTTCAGTAGCCTGTATCTGGGCATTCACTTTTCTGTCCGGTACTTGACCACCATGTTATCTGTTACAGAAAATCGATTTTAAGCAGATGAATAGAGGTCTTCAGGCCATTTTCTGGGATGTAGAACATTGATTTTGCTGTGAGAAAATTCTTAATTAGAAGTGTCCACATAGGCCCCTCCCGCAGGGCGAGACAGACTGAGGGCCTTGGTGGAACTTCAGGCCTGAGCAGCAGGAATAGGACCAGAGAGCAGAGCAGCGCTCTGAGCTCAGTGTGCTCATCCCCCTGGGCGCATGGCTGTCCTGTCCACTTTTGTGTGAGTGGCCATCTTGTTGCTCTGCTGCTGGCCTCAGGGTG
>PVKS010050555.1:0-11495 GCA_004027875.1 Aplodontia rufa
ACATGGGAACAGGGTGTGGTCAAAAGGGGAGGACCCTGGACTAGGATCTGCCTTAACTTACTCTGTCAATATCCATTTATTCATGAATATGTACCCACCATTCTCTCCAATATGTAAGACTATGTTGAATGAATTAAAAAAAAAGAAATGATAAATGTTTGAGATGTTGGTTATGTCAACTGCCCTGATATGATCATTACATACTGAGCTCATATACTGAAATATTACAATGTATCTAATATATAAAATTATTACATGTCTATTAAAAATAAATGTTGTAAATTTTATCTACATAGAAAATCTGGGGACTCTGCTTAAAAAGTTAGAACTAAGCGAGTTTAGCAAAGTTGCAAAATGGAAAAATCAACACAAAATCAACTGAATTTTTACATATAGCAATGAAAAGTTGGAAACTGAAATTTAAAACATTGCCATCTCTTTGTTAGTAATTAGAAAGCTAGAAAGAATATTACTTCCACCTAACTGTAAAGAAAAACCATAATTTTTCTCACACTCAACAAAGAACTGAGGTCCCACAATCAAATAACCTGCAATTTGAGGAATGATGGGCACTTCTAAGATGAGATGCACACAGGAACTGCTTTATCTGAGGAACATCCAGGGAAGAAGAAAGAGTCATTGGAGAATCAGGTAAAATATTTCTATTTCAGTTAAATTTTTCAACAAATTGCTTAAGGCCAGCTCTGGGCTACAAGAGAGCACAGAACAACCTCTAGGAGCTACAGACACAAGGAAATTCTATAGACATTTCTAGACTATCCTTGCATAAGACACTGGGAGCTGATTATGGTTTGGATGGTGCACCCCACCACCACCAAATTCATATTTGAAGTCACAATTCCCAGTACCACCGATTGCTACTTCTTTTGGAGATATGATCTTCACAGTGATCATAAAGTTAAAATGAAGTCATTGGAGAGGCTCTCATCCCATATGACTGACATCATTATACAAAGGGGAATTTGGACAGAGACAAACAAAAAATGTAAAGAGACCTAGGGAGAATGTGATGGTTTGTACGCCCTGGAACAGAAGCTTCTCTCGCCATCCTCATTTGGAACCAACCCTGCCACTACTCTGCTTGAACTTCTAACCTTCAGCAGTTTAAGTCTTGAGGTGCTTTGTGAATTCAGCCCTAGCAAACTAACACAGTGCTCCTGGGGTAGAATGGGAAACCAAAGAGCTTCTCTCAGTGATGCCAGCCTAGAGAAAGGAATACAGAAGACCCCTAACTGGATCATTTTCTTCTATCCCTGCTGTTCAGCAAAACATCAGCAGCAGCAATGTCTGTGGCTCCCAGAGCACAGATGAAGACCCACTGAGATACACAGAAGGAAATGAATCATCATCATCACCATCAACTAACACTGAGCAAGAAGCAGAAATTCATCCTGGACCATTATATACCCTACCACTGCATAGAGGCATGATCACTGAAGAATCTCCATCCTCAAGACCAAGGAACATAGGTTCTGCCTAAGACTGAAGCAACAATAAGACAAGTTGCACCTTTGACACACACTGCCAGCTAGCAATTAACAAGTAATGATAGTCTAAGACAGAGGAAAGAGTCTCTCTGAGGTGTGTGCTCATGAGCATGGTCTAAATCTGTGGATAAACTGAAGCATTGAGAGAAATCCTCCAATATCCAATTTTACCTCAAGCAAAAGGTAATACCTAGGAATCTGAAGCTAAGATGCATTGAGAGAAGCCATCACAACAACAAAGTAAAAGCCCAGCTCACCTCTTCAATAAATCAATTGAACTCTACATAGCATAAAAAGAGATTGGTCTCTTTCCAAACGTAAATCTTAGTCTCTACTGTTTTACCTAGGATGCCCAACATCCAACAGTCATAACACACAAGATAAGCAAGAAAAAACAACCCATTATCAAGACATAAAGCAATCATTCCTTAATACAATCCCAATGATAAAGATTTTAAAAATTATGCATGAACAAATGAGAATTTCAACAGAGAGATGAAAACTCTATGACAGAATTAAATGGGACAGTAAAAAAAAATTTTTTAAATATTCTTTTTGAATAACAGATATGAGGAATGCCTTTGTTCATTAGTAGACTCTAAAGAAATGCAAAAAGGATGAGTAAGCTTGCTGAAACACCAAGTAAAAATGTTAGGGGAGAACAAGAGAATGACTCAGGACAATAGCAAAAGGTCTAGAATACATGTAATTGGACTCCTCAAAAGAATATAGAGAAAGAATACCTCAGAAGAAACATTTGAGGAGACATTGGCTGAGAATTTTCCACAATCAATGTACAATAACAAATCAAAGATCCAAAAAGCTCATAGAACACCAAACAGTATTTTAAGAATAATTAAAATTAGATCCATAACATTCATCTATTGACAATCAAACATAAAGAGAAGATCTTGGCAAGAGCCAGAGGGGAGAAAAGATGCTTTATAAAAAAGGAACAAAGATACTAATTACAGAAAATTCACAAGACATACAACCAAAAAGGTCACAAACTAACGTTTCTTTTTTATAATTAATAGAAGTTTATTGGCTAACAGTTCTGCTCACTGGAAAATCCAAGATCAAGGTGCTAGCACCTGGGGACCAGTTCACATGGAGCAAGGGAAACAGAGGGGTGAGGAGGCAGAGGGGTAAGGAGAAGGGGAGAGAAGTGAGCCAAACTCACCCTTTAAAAGTGACATTTTAAGAGGCTGAAAGAAAAAGAAAATTTCTCAATCCAGAATTCTATACTTGGGAAAATACTTTTAAAATGAAAGTAAATAAAATGACAATGGCATGCGGCTGGACATCTGTAAGAACAGTTAAACTCCAAAACATGCACAGCACCAAGTGCTCACAAGCATGAGGAACAACAGAAAATCTAATTCACAAGCTTATTATTTGTTTTTTAAATATACATGATATTATTTTAAAAGCATAGAATATAGCTTTTTCAAATTCAGTCCTCAGTATTTCTCCTTTCCCTCCCTTCTTCCCACCCCTTGTTCTTTCAAGATATACATGACAATATAATAATCAATGATGGAATATAACATTTTAGTTCAGTCACCAGTATTTTCCCTTCTCCCCACCCCCATTTTCTACCTTCTACTCTATTGATCTATTATTTATTAATAGTTATTTATTCACTGACTTATTGATGAACATGTTGATGGGATTCACCATGCTGTGCTCCTCTATGAACACAGGAAAGTTAAGTTTGATTCACTCCGTGAGTTTACCTATCTTATCCCTTCTTCCTCTGTTTCCTTCCCTTTTGTCTATTCTTCTGATCTTTTCTTTTTGGGTGTTGGCTTCAGCATATCAGAAAGAGCATTCAATCTTTCACTTTTTGAGACTGGCTTATATCATTTAGCATGATAGTATTAATCTCCATCCATTTGATGATGAATGCCATACAATCATTCTTCTTTATAGCTTAGGAGTACTCTATTGTGTACTCTATTGTGCCACATTCTCTTTGTCGAATCATCTGTTGAAGGGCATCTTGGTTGGTTCCATAACTTAGCTAGTGTGAACTGTGCTGTTATAAACATTGATGTGACTGCATCACTGTAGTATGCTGATTTGAGATCTTTTGGATATATCCTGGGGATCGGGATACCTGAATCGTATGGTAGATCCATTTCTAGTTTTCTGAGGATGCATTCATAATCTTACCATATGAGCCAGAAATAGCAATTCTGGGTATGGACCCGAATGAACTGAAAACACATCCACAGAAAAATCTGGATGTAAATGTTTGTATCACTTTTATTAATAATCACAAAAAGTTGGAAGCAACTCAAGTCTCTTTCAAAAGAGGAGTAGATAAACAAATTATAATACACACATACAATGGAACATTACTCCAGATAAAAAGAAATGAGATATGACTGAGCCTTAAATGCACACTGCTGAGGAAAAGAAGCCAGTGTGAAGAAACTACTTACCCCATGGTCTCAAATAGATGACATTCTGGAAAAGGCAAGTTATAGAGACAGTAAAAAGAACAATGATTACCAGAGATTCAGGGGGATAGGAGGAGGAATAAATAGGGGCAGCACAAGGGAATTTTTTTAGGGCAGTGAAATTTGTATGTTTGATACTTTAGTGGTATAAGTGTGATATCATTCATCTGTCCAAAGCCTGGATATTGAACTGTAGAGTACAAAGAGTGAATTCTAATGTAAGCTATCCATTTTAATAATAATAATGAATTCATCATTTGTATTAAAAAAAAACAAGGTGCCACAGTAATTCAAGATTAATAATAGGAGATAATGAATGAGGAGGGGGCAGGGAGAAGGCAAATGAGAACTCGTTTGTGCTCAATTTCTTGTAAACTTGAAATTTCTCTGAAAAAATAAAGTGTATTTATTTTAAAAGAATAAAAGTTACAGACTGGGGGAAAACTGTAAATCCTTATCTAAGAGAGACTTATATCCAGAATATAATCACTTTTAAAATCCTCTTAGAACTCCAAAATTAAAGGAGAATTAGAACTTCTCAAGAAGCAAATGGAAGAATTTCTAGTAGACTTCAAGAATCACTAAAGAAACCTTTCCAGATAGATACATAAGGTGCCAGATAAAAACATGAATAAAATGAAAATAATGTTGCAAATAGATTTTTTAAATGTCCTACTTTTAATGTAAAACTATCTAAAGAAAACATAGTGCCAATGCATTATGTGTCTACAGCCTATTTAAGAGTAAACCATCATGATAATGATTGTATAATAAAGAATGGGAGAGATGAATTGGTAGTACACTGCTGCGAGGTTCTTATACTACATGAGAAATAGAATATTATTTGAAGATAGAGTGTGATTTAGCAAAGATGCATATAGTAAATCCTAAGGCAAACACAAAAACAAAATGTTTTAAAGGGGACATAAGTAATAAGCCAACAGAGGAGAAGAAAATGGAGTCATAAAAACAATCTGTCCAAAAGAAGGAATAAAAAGAGGAAAATGTACAAAAACAAAGCCAGGTAGAACAAATAGAAGCAACTGGTAAGGTTCTATTCAATACTTCTATTTAATCTAAGCAGTCTGAACATGTTTTAGTCAGCCTTTGCTCTGACAAGAGCAATGTAAGTAGGAAAACTTTATTTTGGCCTACAGTTTTGGAGGTCAGTCCTTGATCTACTGACTCTGTTACTCTAGGCCTGAGGTGAGGCAAACACAGTGGAAGGGCACAGTAGAGGAAAGTAGTTCAGGACATAGCAAACAGGAATCAGTGAAAGAGCTCCCTCACCAGGGACAAAATATATAGCCTAAAGCTACATCTCCAGTGATCTCCCTCCTCCAGCCACACCCTATCTGCCTGCAGTTACCACTCAGTTAAGCCATATCAGCAGATTAATCCACTGATTAGGTTTTATCCAGGTTTTATCACAATCATTTCACCTCTGGACATTCCTTCATTATCTCATACTGGTGCTTTTGGGAATGCTCATATCTAAATCATAACAACATACCATTTGAAAGTCAAAGACTGTCAGACCAAATTAAATGGAGCAACAAACTATATGCTGTCCAAAGAACTCTCCTTTAAAAATAAAGTCATTGATAATAAAAGGCTGGCAAAGATATAACATCATAATACTGACAAAATAAAGGTGAAGTGGCCACCATAATATCAGAGAAAGAAAGCTAGAGAAAAAGGCATATTACCAGGGGCAAAGAGATATTAACCTAATGATAAATAGGTCAATTTATACAGCTGCCATCACAATACTAAACACTTATATGTACCTAATAACAGAGCTTCAAAATACTTGAAGCAAATCCAAGAGACAATTTTAAAAATCCATAAAAGCCTTTCTTCTTACACTCATAAAAAGTAGACACATCAGAACACCTGGATAATACCAACAAAATTAGCCTAAGTGTCATTTATTGAACACTCCACCCAACAATAGCAGAAAATATTCTTCCAGAGCACATGTGGAATGTTCAGATCTTATTGCAGGTCATAAATAAACTAAAACAGATGGAAAAATTGAATCATATGAGGTATATTTTCTGATGAACATGAAATTAAACAAATTTCAATAACAAAGATATGTGGGAAATTCCCAAACATTGAGAATTTAAGTGACATACCTCTAAATAACTCAAGGGACAAATGGAAATTCACAATTAGAAAATCTTTTCAAAATTAAAAATTAAAAACACAAAATGTATAATATTTTGTGATGCTGCTTAGGTGTAGAAGGGAATATATAGTATAGAATGCTTATGTTGGACAAAAGAGTCTTAAGTCAGTAAGAGCCTACTTTAAGTAACTGGGGAAGGAAGTATAAATGAAACTTTAGCCAAACAGAATGAAGAATACAATGAAAAACAAGTAGAAACGATTGGAACTAGAACAAAAAAAAAAAGTAAATTTGTCTCTCTGAAATGAACAATAAAAAATAATGAACTTATAGTAAGAAACTTTTAGCTAAACAAAAATAGAGAAGAGGACTGAGGATATACCTCAATAGTAGAATTCAAGATAGCACAAACAGAATGAAATCTCATGGTCATAAATTAGAATAATTAATATTGTTAAATAGTCCATACTACCCAAAGCAGTATACAGAGTCAATGCAATCTCTGTCAAAACTCCTATTGCATTTTTTCACAGAAACAGGAAAAAAAATTCTAAAATTCATGTGGAAACACAAAAGAGCTCAAATAACAAAAGCAATCTTAGGCAAAAAAAATCAAAAAGCTAAAAGCTTCATACTATTTGAGTTCAAAACATACTAAAGCTATAGTAACAAAAACAGCATAGTACATGGTACTGGCATAAAAATAGACTAATGGAATAGAACAGAAATTCCAGGAATAAATCAATATATTTATAGCCAAAGAATTTTTCACAAAGGTGCCAAAAAACATACACTGGAAAAAAGACAGTCTCTTAAAAAATGGTGCTGTGGAAATTAGAGATGTATGTACAAAAAGTGAAACTGACCCCTCTCTCTCACTGTACCAAAACCTAAACTCAAAATAAATTTCAGGGTTCAGTGAAAGGTTCCAAGGGAGATGTAAAGTAAAACCTAACATCTTCACACCTGTTAAGATGGCAATTATCAAAAAGAGGAAAGATATTGTTGGCAAGGATATAGAAGAAAAGAGAAATGTTGTACACTGTTGGTGGAGATGTAAAGTGTAACAGCTATCATGGAAAACAGTATGAAATAGTATCAAAAAGAAATCAAAATGGAGCTGCCATATGATCTAGCAATCCAACCTCTGAGTACACAGTCAAGGAAATCAAGTCAATACAATGAAAAAAATCTGCATTTTCATATTTATGGCAGTATTATTCACAATAATTCATGTATGTTCATCAAGGATAGCGGCCTAAGAAAATGAATAGTGGACTCAAGTTTTCTTAATGTGTCTTCGTCTGGTTTTGATGTCAGGGTAATAATGGCTTTGGAGAATGAATCTGGCAGTGTTCCCTCCTTTACTATTTCATGGAATAATTTGAGAAGGTTTGGTATGAGTTGTTCTTTAAATTTCTGGAGGATCTCAGCTGAGAATCCATCCAGTCCTGGATTTTCTTTGTTGGAAGGCTTTTTTATTGCTGCTTCAATTTCACTAGTTAATATTGATCTATTTAGGTTTCCTATATCTTCATATTGTTTAAGTCACACATCTCTAGGAACTTGTCAGTATATTCAAATTTTTCTAACTTATTGGTATATAAATTTTTAAAATAGTTTCTAATGGTCCTATGCATTTCAGTAGTGTCTGTGGTAGTATCTCCTTTTTCACATCTAATGTTATGTATTTGAGTCTTCTTTGTCTTTATTTTGGTTAAATTGGCTAGGGGTGTATCAATCTTATTTATCCTTTAAAAAAACAACTCTTTCTTTGATACTTTGCATTTTTTTATTCTCAGTATCATTGATTTCAGCTCTGATTTGAGTTATTTCCTGTCCTCTACTGACTTTGGTGTTGGCTTTTTCTACTGTTTCTAGGTTCTTGAGGTGTAGTATTAGATTTTTTATTTGGTATCTTTCTCATTTTTTGGTGTATGAACTCAGTGCTATAAACTTCCTCTTAGAATTGTTGTCATACTGTCCAGAATTTTGATATATTATATCACTATTATTCTTCTGCTATCCATCATCCAAAATTATATTATTTAGCCAGGCATGGTGGTACATACCTATAATCCCAGCGACTCAGGAGACTGAGGCAGGAGGATTCCAAATTTGAGATCAACCTCAACAACTTAACAAGGCCCTAAAGACTTCATGAGACCCTGTCTCAAAATAAACATTAAAAAAAAGGCTGGGAATGTGTCTCAGTGGTTAAATGCTCCTGGGTTCAATCCCAGTACCAAAGGGAAAAAAAAGTATATTATTAATCTTCAGATGTTAGAGTGTTTTTTTTTAATCTTGCCATTAATTTCTAGTATCACTTCATTGTGAGCTGATAGTTGATAGAATGCAAGGAACCATCTCTATTTTTTTTATATTTGCTAAGATTTGTTTTGTGACCTAAAATGTGATTTATTTTAGAAAATGTTCCATGTGCTACTAAGAAGAAAGTGAATTCAGTCATTAATGGCGGAAATGTTCTATAGCAGTCTCTTAGGTCCATTTAGTTAATAATATTTTTTAGATCTGAAGTACTGTTATTTAGTTTATATTTGGATGATCTTTCTAGTGGTGAGAGAGATGTGTTGAAGTCACACAGTACTATTGTATTATGGTCCATTTGATTCTCGATATTGAGAAGAGTTTATGTAGATGTACCACTGTTTAAGGTCTAAATATTTACAATCATTATACCCCCTTGTTGGGTGATTCCCTTAACCAGTATGAAGTAACCTTCTTTTTCTCTTAAGATTAATTTTCGCTTGAAGTCCACTTTGTCTAACATGAGAACAGTGACCCTGCTTTTAATGGATACAATTTGCATAATATATCTTTTTTCTTCCTTTCACCTTCAGTCTGTGAATGTCTTTGTAAGGTGTGTGTTCCCTGCACACAAAACAATGTTGGGTCTTTTATTTAATCCAATCTGACAATCTATGTCATTTAAGAATTTAGACTATTCACATCTAAGGTTATTATAGAGAAAGGATTTGCAATTTTCTACCATTTTGATTTATTTATTTGCTGCCTCCTTTCTGTGTTGTGGGGGGATCAGGAAATGCTATCTAACTTCATTCTGCCATCTGCCCCAGTAAAAGTCCAATGGTTTAAAATGGCTCATTGTATGTTATGAAATTTTCACCTTAATAAAAAATAACAATATGAGCAATTACAGTTTATTTCTGGGGGAAAGGCATGTTTTGCATTTGAAATAAGTCCATATAATTTACCATACTAACATTCTAAATAATAAAAGTCATATTTTCATCTCAATGGATGAAAATATGACAAACTCCAACATTCATCCTGTATTTTTTAGAAATCACAACCAACTAGGAAGAGAAAAGCACTCCCTCGATGTGATAAAGGGCATCTATAAAAAACGTTCAATTAGCATCAATTGATTCTGACAAAGATGAACAGCAATTCAGTGAAGCTAAGAATCTTGTCTACAAATGCTAGCAGAAAAAATAAACATGCATGTGCAAGAAAAAATAGGTAGAAGGGGAAGAGGGGACAACAGTCACTCAATTCTTACCTCAGATCATACCTAAAAGTTAACCAAAATATATCATAAATCTAAATGTAAAAACTAAAACTATAAAATGTGTAACATGAAAAGTAAGAGAAAGTATTTGTGACCTTGAATTAAAATTTCTTAAACACAACGCCAAAAGAAAGAAACAAGTTAATAAACTAGATAAATCAAAATTTAAAACTTCTCTGCACAAGACAGTTAAGAAAATGAAAAGAGAGGCTGGAGCAGTGGCTCAGCAGTTGGAGTGCTTGCCTGGCATGTGAAAAAACCCAGATTCAAACCCCAGTAATGCGTTCACAACTAGGTGTTGGAGAAATAAAGGCCACATGCAAAAAATAAAGTGATTCTATCTTTCCTCTCTCTCTAAAAGATAGAGGAGGAGGGGGATGGAGAAGAGGAGGAGGAGGAGGAGGAGGAGGAAGAAGAAGAAAAGGAGGGGAAGGAGGAGGAAGAGGAAAATGAAAAGACATCCAGGTGTATGCCTGTCGCTCAGCAGGCTGAAGCAGGAGGATCACGAATTCAAAGCCAGGCTCAGCAATTTAGTGAGGCCCTAAGCAACTGAGCAAAACCCTATCTCAAAATAAAATATTAAAAAAGGCTGAGGATGTCACTCAGTGGTTAGGTGCCCTTAGGGTCAATTTCTGGTATTTAAAAAAAAAGAAAGAAAAGAAAAGCTACAAACTAAGAGAAAACTTTTGCAGAATGCATACCTGGAAAAGGTTTGTGTAATAAGAACTTACATTCAGACTATATGAAAAAGCTTTCAAAACTCAAGAAAGTAGGAGGGAAGCATGGCCACTTGCAGGGGAGCTCAATGAAAAACCTGTGAGTGGGGGAAGCCAACAGTGGGAGAAGCGCCTTTCTGTGAGGGGGGTAAACAGCAAAATTTCTGCCTCAACTCATTAACAGTCATGCGAGGAAATTTAGAGGCACAGAGGCTTTAATAAACTGAGCGTACAACAAAACCCAAATAAAAATCCTACTGCTCCAGCTACAAGTACCGCCACCCAACCTGTGGGCTGCTTTATTGGCACAGAGGGCAGGGAGCAGAGCACACAAATAGAGAACATCAGTTTGGAACAGGGATCTCTGATATCAGAAGGGTGCACTCAGCCTCCACCGCTGGGTGCAGGGCTCCCCTGTGGCAGCAGGAACACAGGGACGGCATTAATGCACACAACTTAGACCCCCCTGAATTTGGCCATGGAGAACTGGGGTGAGCCCCATTTTTACTCCTCCTGGTGGGTGGTCGAGGTAGCTGCCTTAAGAGCAGTGAGCTCAAGGATTCTGCCCCACCTGACAGTGACTCCAGGATCCCAGGAGTCACCCCAGGACTTTCTGCCCTGGGGGCTGAGTGGTCCTGGCAGACCCTCCCTACTGGTTGTCCCTGCGACTGGAATATAGAAGCTCCCCCTAACAATTGCTGAACTGCAGACAGAGTCCTTGATCAGGATTCTGTTCCACAGAACCTAAACAGGCTGGAAAGGGTCAGCTTACAGGTCCTGTGACTTGGGAGCGGGAGCTCAGATACCACCTGGACTTCTCAGGCTGGGCAGAGATTAGCATCAGCCTCAATGACCTATGAGCAGAAGGGGCAATCTGAGATCAGTGCATTCCTCTGCTTTCCGGCCCTGAATTCTGTGAACAGAGGCAGTCCCATAGGTCCTGGGTGCTCCAAGTAGGACTGGGCTTCCATGCCCCTTGTACTTGCATTTGAGACCTACACAGGGTGGGTCTGGCTGGGCTGGTGTTTCCTTCTCACCACCTCCCCCCTTGCTGGGGTTGTGACTGTCTTACACATCACCTCTCAGAGCAAGTGGAGGCCTCAGGTTATTCAAGAG
>PVKS010050556.1:0-11493 GCA_004027875.1 Aplodontia rufa
ATGTACTCTCTGAGGGTTTACACTACAAAAATCCACCCTGATGTGGCTATCCATGTGCAAGAAAAAAGGACAATAGAATAAAATATTAACTGAGAACTGAGAAAGAAGAGTGAGATAATATAATAATGTTCAACATAAGAGTATATTTTGTGGGTTAACTTCATGGTGTGTTCAGTTTAGGATTCTGTCCTTGACAGGGGCCCCACAGGATAGTTTGTGGAAGGCCACATCTGTCCTCTGTGACGTCATCCCGCCTGAAAGGTTAGGGATGTGCCCTTACCTTCCCCTTAATAATAGGGTGAATCCAGGCTACTTATTATATTCATTCAACACACAGCCTGTGTGTCCAAAATGCTTCAGGACAAGCTCCAGGATTAGAAACGGAGTTAAAGGAGGAACTTAAAACTTCATAAATGCTTATGAATACTTTATACAATGCAATAGATAGAATAGTGTCAATCATGAGAGCCAGACACTAAAGGACGGTTTGGATTGTTTTCATTTTATCTAATCCAGATTTGTCTATAGGGAATGACTATATTCACAGTGTAAACCAGGAATTTCATATTGGGTGGGGGTGGAGGCTACCCATCTAAAGCACTTCTGAGAAAACTGGAATAGGCTATTTCCCTGCCAAACCTGTTCCCCTTCCTTATTGTCTGCAAATGTTTTTGTCACAGATTGACTTTTCATAAAGAAGCCATAAATACTGCCTCCCTCTCCTAGTTCTTTCTCCCTGTTCTCTATTCTCTTCAGAAAGTAAACAAAGCTGCAGTCTTCCTATTATTACAGAAACAGAGATTAAGATCACCACAGATTTATTAGCTGAATTTAGCTTGTTGTAATTGCTGCTTAGCTTTCAGAATTCAGTGAATAGGCAGTTAAAAAAATTCTTTGGGGGCGAGAGAACATGGGGAGGAGGTACAGGCAGACCAAGACTCCCTTTAATCTGGTTCAGGAAGGGCATGCTTTGACCTTGCTGCTCTGGCCACTTGATCTCTATATATAGTTCTTTGTCCTGGCTCATCAGGCATCCTTTGTTTATATTTCCAAAGGAAATCTCTGTATAATGCATAGTCAAGGAAAAATGTATACCAACAGATGGATACTTCCTTTTGGCTTCCAAGTCTCCGTGATTCCATGAATAATAAGCATTCCTAAAAAATAGCAAGGGGAAAAACAGTTGAATACTTGGTAATTCGTCAGTCAACAGTACTTCTTGAGCATACATGACATTCTCAATATGATGGATACTGTAGAGGCTACAAAAGAAATACACATGGTTGATGACATTCAGGAACTTTTTGTGTAGCGAGGGAAAGCACAGTATCTAGTGGCAAATTGTGCAGTACAGAAAGTACAAATGAATGTAGTAGAGCTCTTAGGATTTGACTTATCTTTGTTTTGTTCTTAGCTTTCAGGGCTCTGAACACATTAAAACACTTTCCTGGAAATTTTATATACCATCTTCTTTTTACCTCTCCAGAGATACTACAATACAATGGGTTGATCTCTTACAGAAGCTGCACAGGCAGGTTGACCCCCCCCACCCCCCGATTCTTCACAAACCTATTAAGGAGCTGGGCCAGAAAGGAGATGAGTTGAAAGAGAAGAAAGAGAGGCTTGTCTTATTTGGGGGAATTTCAACTTTCTAACTTGCCACTAGGTCTCAGCTTCAATCACTTTTGGAAATCTTTCTCTTTGGAGTTCACATTTTAGGTGGCTTGCTCTTCTCTCTTCTCTGATGCTATTGCTTCCTGGAAGGGTATTTGGTTTGGGAAGAGCAAAAATCTTGGGGTCTATGTAATAGATGTCTGACCACTTCTTTAAGTATAAAAATTAAGTCTTTTAAAAGAAAGTAATTTTTAAAAAGCACTGTGTGAGTGCTTTCAGAACATGATCCTTAAATATTTTAAGGTAATTTGAGCTAGAAGAAGGAATGGAATCTAAACAATTCAAGTGCAAAAATGTTTGTTGGAGGAGCCCTCTATAAGCATTGGGGACATGATAAAATGAAGCTGTGATTAGAATAAACTGAGTGTAATCAGGGAAATTTTAGTGGATAAAATGCATTTTGGTCAAATGTTGAAGGAAAAAGAATAAATTACGCCTCTCTGCTGGAGAGGCAGACAGCAGAGGTATTAGTGATGATGGAAATGGCAAATCATATATGCAAAATAATGCCCTAAACTCTGGGAGTATAAGAGTAAATAGGAAATGTTTCCTGCCCTCAAGGAGCACAAATTTGTTGAGAACCTGACAGGCAAAATGGCAAATAGAATATGAAGTGATCATTTTTGTAATGAAGGTAATTTCAAGATGATAAGCTAAACATAGAGGAAGAAACACCCAAATCTGCCTAAGGGACTTAGGAAAGGCTGAAGAATGAAGATATAAATGGAGTTATCTTGAATTAGGAGCATAGATAATCACCTGCAACAACACGGAAGGGTGATCAGTGTAGAGATGTTCACCAAAAGTTTGATTCAGGCAAAATGTAAGTTGTGAGATCATTGCAAAAGGTGAGTCTGGTGATTAGATGCAATAGGTGACTGAGAGAGACTACTAGGATGATCCACAGGTTTCGATTGGGTGGCTGAACGGGTGTTTTATTTTACCTATGTAAGGAAATAGAGACATTCTTTTTAGACATGTGAGGTTTGTTGTGCATGGTTCAGAGAGTCATGTGGGAAAGGCCGGTAGGCAGCTGGTTGGGTGGATCTGGAGGTAAGGAGAGGGGTATGAGAAAGGGATAAACCTGGACAAATCATCAGTATCTAAGTAGCACTTCAAGCCATAGAGAATGTGCAGAAAGAGAAGAGGGGCTAGGACAGATCTCCAATAACTGTTTGTTGCTCAGAGTACAAAAAGAAGCTGAACTTTCAAAAATAAATAGAAAGACTGTGGTGCTTTAGTGCATTTATCAAGGCATGGTGTACATTTTTAAAATTAAATATCAGAAGTAAATTATTCATTTGTGGAAAGAATAAACGTTTTAGACATCACTGTTGTAAAGATTACAATAGGAAGTCCTCTCTGCTGGGTGAATACTTTATGTATCTTAACTCATTTAATCTTTACAAAAACTCTATGATGTAAATACTGCTATTATTGCTGCCTTACAGATAAAGAAATGGAGATACAGAAAAATGTAAGTGATTTTCCAAGGTCATGTCACTAGTGAGTAACATAGTGGGGATTTGAATCCAGATGCTTTTACTTCAGATCCTATGCCCTGAACTGCTCCATTATGCTTCCTTTTGCAAGACTAGTATATACTACTTGGATATAGACTCGTTGATGCTTCTTTTTCTTCGTCTTCTCCTCCCCACTCCTCCTCCTCTTCCTCTTCTTTTTTTTAAAGAGAGAGAGGGACAGTCAGAGAAAGAGAGAATCAGTTTTATTTAGTTTCTCATCTGGTTTTTATTGCTCCGACACTTAGTTGTGTATGTGGTGCTGGGGTTTGAACCTAGGTCCTCGCGCATGCCGGGCAAGCGCTATAACCACCAAGTCATTGCTCCAGCCCCTTGCTGGTGCTTTTTGGGCCCATTTTTGAGGATGACCTGTAGTGAGTAAGGAATATGAAATAGGGATGTGAGTTCTGGAGGAGAGCAAAGGAAAAGTGGAAAGAGCAATTAAGGGAAGTGGAATACTATCAAAAACAGAGAATCAAAATATCAGAGGTCCTTAAGGTATGGAAGATTTCATGAAGTCTATTGATGCAGAGACAACATAGAGGAAAATATCATTGGTAAACTTTGAGGGAGAAGTTTCTGTGTAAAGATGAGGATGGAAGATAGATTCAGAGAGATAAAAGAGAGAGTAAGTTGTAAGGAAATGCAGGCTACAAGAAGTTTGTGAAGATGAAAGAGAAATAGGGTGGTAGTTATTATCCTTTTGAAGTGCAGATCAATTGGACTCACAAACAAACACATTTGTAAAGCTCTTATTGTTTATTATTTGGTTACTGGGTAACTAACAATTGGAATCACTAGACCCAATGCCTCTGACCACACATGCTTCATTTCCCTTCCTGACTTGGTGTCCAGCTACTTCTCCAACCCAAGACTCTTTTGCCCAGCCCCAAAGCCTTTTTTCCAGTATAGGGGATTGAATCCAGGGGTGCTTTACCACTAGCTTCTTCCACAGCACTTTTAATTTTATTTTCAGACAGGGTCTTGCTAAGTTGTGATCCTTGAACTTGCTGTCCTCCTGCTTTAGTCTCCTGAATAGCTGGATTATAGTTATGTGCCACTGTGTCCACCTAAGCCTAAATTTTTTATAACTTGCTTCCCCCAGAAATGATGTGTAGGTTATCAGATGCAGTGTCCTGTGGTAGCTTTGGAGTTGGACATACAGGAATTATGTTGTATAACCATGAACATCTTTGAGCTTCAGTTTCATCATCTAAAAAACTTGGACTGATACCTTTTAAAAAGGCAATGCATGGAAAACAATCATTATTGAGCCTGGCATATATAGTCAAAAATCAATAAATAGTGGTATGGGAGGAGAAGGTGTGGAGGAAAAGGTGGAGAAGGAGGAAGAGAAGTAATAGTAGGAGCAGTTGTTGATAGAAGTAATAGTACTTATGGGCATCACATGTTTTGTTAGAGATTATTCTATCCATTATTTCAGGACTTCCAGAGGTATCAGTATCTCTGAGGGGTAGGGAGGAAAGTCATTCCCAAATGCTCACAGCTTCAAATTTAATGTATATGAACCAGACCTTTCTTTGGAAAGAGAAAGGCATAATGAGCAGCACCAAAAATGCCTGGAATCTCAGTCCTATGACCCTATTTAATAACCTACCAGTAACTCTGCAAAGTCCACCAACTACAAAAGATTTTGTGTTCCATAAGCTGCAAATTTTCAGTTACTGATTTAAACAAATTTTATTTGGTAGGGAAAAGTTCATTGCCATTCTGCAAGAATATCTAAGGAATTCTTTGAATTGATAATTCAGTAAATTTGTCTATGATCCTGCCCAAAATCCTCTAGATTACTGCTTCTAAGCAAAGGCAACAAAGAAATTTTAGGGAGGGACAGATGCTTTCATCTCTAATGGTTTTAAAAAGAGAGAGACTTCCTTGGGATTTTTAAATGTTTGTTAGCCAAAGTGTTCTGTGAACATTTTTGTTGAGAGATGGAGGTGTAAGGGTAGCAAGACATAATAGCTCCTGAGAAGGATTTGGGATACAAGTGCCTTATGAAAATGAAATATCTATTTTGAAACCACTGTGGAATTATAGGAGAACAAAATGGTTTCCATGAACAATAGAAAAATAAGTGCATATTGACCTATTCAGACTACTCATTTATACTACAGTAATGACTAATACACAGTATTACATTCAATCTTGTAAGTATATGGCAATTGACATTTAATATAGGTGGAAAACTTAAGTCAACTGCAATCTGAATGTGGGCATAGCCTATTTTTATACCATGAAAGAAAGTACTTTATAATCTTTCAGACACCTAAGGTGTTCAGTCCTTTTCAGAAATACTTTGTGACAATTCTTGATATGTTACAGTAAAATAATATTTTTGATGATATTAAATGTTGCAGTTGAAATATTTGAAGGGAAAGGACACATAATAGAATTTAGGGATGAAATGAGCTTGGATTGGGGCTGGAGCGGTAGCTCTGCAATTATGGTGCTTGCCTGGCATGCATGAGGACCTGGGTTCAAACCCTAGCACCACATACACAACAAAGTGTTGGAACAACGAAAGTTGGATGAAAAACTAAATAAAATCGAGTTTCTCTCTCTCTCTCTCTCTCTCTCTCACTGTCCTTCTCTATCTTTCTTTAAAAAATGAGTTGGGATTAATATTTTCCTTCCCCTTCCCCCCCACCTCTATAGGACAGGTAAGTTTTCGGGTATTGTTATGCTTTTTAGTCAAAACAGTTCATATAGGCATGCATTCTCATTCTTTCACATTTTGCTTTGGTGCAGTGAACCTTCTCTTGTAACCCCATTTCCCATCTGCTGACTTCCTCCTCCATTTCCCATTCCTCAGTGTTCAGATTCCACATTGCATCAAATGACCAGAATGCTTGCTCAATTGGCCCCTCCTGCTTGCTCCACTCTTCACAATATACCCAAGTTCTACATTTCCGAGGAGCTCTTGGGAAGTTGATGCCTAATAATTCAGTTAAAGACCTATCAAACTGGGGCTGGAGTGGTGGCTCAGAAGTTACAGCGCTTGTCTGGCATGTGCAAGTGAGTTCAAACCCCGGCACCACGGACACAACTGAGTGTCTGAGCAATGAAAGCCACCTGAGAAACTAAATAAAAATTGATTCTCTCTCTCACTGTCCCTCTCTTAAAACAAAAGACCTATCAAACCTATCTGTACCTTTGAACATTTTCAGTTCTTCTCCTACCTCCAATCTATCCTGCCATCAACACAGCCAAAAATCCAAACCCAAATAAAACAACTTCAAACCTAAAACCAAACAGCAATTACCACAACAGACGTGCACACAAGCTGTTGAGACATCCTTTCTGTTTCTGCCTGTCAAGAGGAATCCAGCTGTGTGCTATGGTTAAGCAGGGACTGGGATGGGGAGAGAATCATATTTGAATAATTTATTTTGGACACTGTGCTGGAAGCATTCTTATTTCCAATCTCACTTAGGGTTTATGACAATCCTCTGTTACAGTTGATATTCCCATTTTGCAAAAGAGAAATTAGGTGCCTCACTCAAGGCCACACACATAGGGCAAAATGGGACTCTATTCTACATCCCACCTATCCCAAAGCCCATGTTCTCACCATGGAACTAGGCAACTGTGAAGAGAAGCTGTTTGCTTGCCACTGATTAATTTGTGTTCAAAAGGGTGAGAAATAATTCTGGAATGTCCACCATTTTTTCTCCTCACAATAGTTCTAGCTCTAGAAGAATAGATGATCTATTTGCGGACTTGACTTTCCTGAATCCAACACAAGCCTCCTGTGTATCCCTATTGATGACCAAGAGTAGCACTCCACATTCTAATAGTCCTTCTTGGGGTAGAGAGGAGAGGGACACCTGCCAAAGGAAGCAATATGCAGTAGTGCCTAATATCAAGAAGTTACTCTCTTAACCAGTCAATCCCAGTATAATCACAGTGGTTTGGGAGTCTGAGACAGACAGGAGGATTGCAAGTTCAAGGCCAGCCTCAGCAATTTATTGAGGCCCTAGGCAACTCAGGAGACCCTGTCTCAAAATAAAAAACCAAAAAGGGCTGGGGATGCGACTCAGTGGTTAAGTGCCTCTGGGTTAAATCTCCCGTACAAAAGAAAAGAAATTACTTGCTCAGATTATTTTTGGTGCATGTAGGAGGTGAAAATGTGGTGAACAGTTGCAGGTATCAGCACTATATCCAGTCATACAGTCAGCTTATTATGGAACCTACGCTTTGTTGTTGAGATTGCCTGGCCAGGTCCTCCTTCTAGGACTGTGAGTGACCATGTTACATGAGTTGCAGCTTTTCTTTCATTTTTTTTAGGCTTCATTACCATCACTCAGTTTTCTTTCTTTTTGTTTCTTTTTATTGGTACATTATAATTATACATAATAGTGAGATTCACTGTTACATATTCATACATACATACAATGTTAACAGTGTAATTTGGTCAATTTTATTTCCTAGTAGCTCCACTTATGGTCCCCTGCACCTTTTCCCATCCCCTTTTTCTGTTTTACTGGTCTCCCTTCTGTTTTTGTGAGATTCCCTGCACCATTTTTCTCCTTTTTTCTCTCTAGCTTCAACAGATGAGAGAAAACTTACTACTACCCTTGACTTTCCGAGTTTGTCTTATTTTGCTTATTGTAATGCTCTCAAGTTCCATCCATTTTCTTACAAATGACAGTTTCATTCTTCATTATGCCCGAGTATAACTCCATTCTCTGTGTGTATGTGTGTAGCATTTTCTTTATCCATAGGCTGGTTCCATAATTTTTGTACTGTACATTGTGCTGCTGTAAACGTTGGCATGCATGCATTGAGTATTCTTTTGGAGAAATATCAAGGAGTGGTATACCTAGATCTTATGGTGGTTTTATGCCTAGTCTTTGGAGGAACCTCCATACTGATTTCCATAGTGGCTGTGCTAATTTACAGTCCCACCAACAGTGTAAATGTGTTCTTTTTCCTTATATCCTTTCCATTGCTTATTTGTATTCTTTTTTTTATTTTTTCTTTTTCAGTGCTAGGGCAATGTAAGGCTTTGCACATGAAGGCAAGTGCTTTACTACTGAACTACATCCCAGCCCTACTATTTGTATTCTTTTTTAAGTTTTTTTTTAAGAGAGAGAGAGAGAATCAATTTCATTCATTTTTCTTCATCCTTTTGTTTTTCCAACACTTAGTCATGTATGTGGTGCTGGGGTTTAAACCCAGGTCCTCGCACATGCCACACAAGTGCTCTACTGCTGAGCCACCTCTCCAGCTCCCTATTATTTGTATTCTTGATGGCTGCCATTCTAACTGGAGTGAGATGAAATCTCAATGAAATTTTGATGTTCATTTTCCTAATTGCCAATGATGTTGAACATTTTTCATGAATCTGAAGGTCATTTGTATTCCTTCTTTAGAGAAGTATCTGTTTAGTTCATTTGCTCATTTATTGCTTGAGTTTATTTATATATTTATAGTTCTTTATATATTCTGGGTATTACTTCTCTGAAGAGTAGCCAGCAAAGATTTTTTTCCCATTCTGTGGGTTCTTTGTTCATGCTATAAATTGTTTCCTTCAGTGTGTAGAAACTTTTTAACTTGATGCTGTCACATTTATTGATTATCAATTTTATTTGTGAGTTGGACGAGTCCTATTGAGAAAGCTGTCACTTGAGCCTGTATGGAATGTTGAGTCTACATTTTCTTCTCGCAGGTGCAGAGTTTCTGGTCTAATTCCTAGGTGTTTGATCCACTTTGAGTTGAAGGGTGAGAGACAGGGAGCTAGTTTCATTCTTGTACCATGGATACTCAGTTTTCCCAGCACTGTTTATGTGCAAGGTCACAGGTTTGAACCCCAGCACCAAGTACACAACGAAGTGTTGGAGCAACGAAGCCACATGAAAAAAAAAAAAAACTAAATAAAATCGATTCTTTCTCTCTCTCTCAAAAAGGTGAGACATAGACTTTCTTAACAGTTACAAAGAGTTTGGCAGTAAATAAGTACTCTGTAAAGTATATTTAATATTACCTCATTGAAAACAGAGACTATAAATAATAAATATAATACAACAATGACTGCAAATGTATAGTTTTTCTCTAAAAAATAGTGAATGTGGTATTGTTAATGGTGGAGTCATGTCCTTTGATTAAACAGTTATTGAGAGTGCATGTACACTAAAGAAATCAGCTATTTACTGCCTCAAGACAGAAAGGGAATCCCATACCTCAGCTCATTCTTACTCCTTCTTTTACCTAAATTTAATCTTTAATCCATGCTTACCTTATCTTGGGTTGTTCTAGGAGCTCTCAGTACTCCTAAGAGCTTTAAGTGTATGAGTTCATTTAATCTGCACAGTAGCCTGATGAGGTACATACTATTCTTATTTTATAGATGGGGAAACTGAGGCACTGAGCAAGTAATATGTACAAAGTCACATGAGGAGTGTCAGAATGGGGATTTACATGCAGTTGACTCTAAAGTCTATGTTTTTAACGACTGTGCTGTATTAAAAGTGAACAGTGGGAGGGGCTGGAGTGGTGGCTGGGTGGTTATCGTGCTTGCCCAGCATGCGTGTATATGTGGGTTTAAACCCCAGCACCATATAAACAACTAAGTGTCAAAGCAACGAAAGCCACATGAAAAAGTAAAAGAAAAATGAATGAAATTGATTCTCTCTCTCTCTTAAAAAATTGATTCTCTCTCTCTTACTGTCCCTCCTCTTTAAAAAAAAAAGTGAAGGGTGGGGCTGGAGCGCTAGTGGTTTGAATGCTTGCCTGACATGCATAAGGGCCTGTGTTCGAATCCCAGCTGCACATACACAATTGTCAGAGAAACAAAGGCCAGATGAAAAACTAAATAAAGTTGATTCTCTCTTTCTCTTTCTCTCTCTCCTCCTCTTTCCCACTCTCTTTTTTAAAAAAGTGAAGGGCAAAACTAGCAAGATTCATCAGTTGATGGCTTTATGTGTAATGTTTTGCAAATTGCTGATTTTTGTGCTTATGGTCAGGGTAAAGACAGATGTCTGTGTAACCAGTCTTCTTGTGTTACATGGGTGTGTGTGTGTCCATGTGGTGATATGCAGTATTTTGGGCATGTCTTTCTACAGATAATCTCTCTAGAGCATGCATCTTAATGCCTTTGCATGTTTCATGCATCTGTTTTATAGATGGCAGCCTGAAAGTTCATCTTCTGTATTTCGGGGTGGCGTTGCATACAGAGGATATATCTGGGAAGAATCATGTGTGCCCAGTTTATTTATTTATTTAGAGAGGGGGAGAGAGAAAGAGAATCAATTTTATTTAGTTTTTCATGTGGCACTCATTGCTCTAACACTTTGTTGTGTATGTGTTGCTGAGATTTGAACCCACATCCTCACACATGCCAGCAAAGCGCTGTTCCACTGAGCCACCACTCCACCCCTGTGTATGCCTTGTTTAAACTGGATGGTGAGGACTGCTTTTTCCTTCCAAAGGTTCTTTTCTTTTTTTTTTTTTTCCAGGGCTGAGGATTGAACTTGCGCTTAAGCGCTCTGCCACTGAGCTAAATCTCCAACCCCTCAAGGGTTCTTTTCAATTCCTTCCTGTTTTCTCCACATAAACAGAAATACTGGAACACAACAGGAGGACTTTCTTGGCCTTTATTTCTTCTGATTGGAAACATTGTCTCTTCTGTTCAGAGCTGAGTTTTCCCTCTTCTCCATAACCAAGGCCTGTTTTGACTTACTTTGGTAACATCAAAGGCAGAAAATAATCATTGGTTTTGGAACAATTTCTAAACCAATAAAACTTCAGCTCTAAGATTGTATTTTACCAATGGGAATCCATATTGCGTAGAACCACAGAGTTTCAGCTTAGCTTCTCCACTCTAGCCTATATAGGCATAATCATGCACTGGCAAAGAAGAGCTGGCATATGAATGCCCAAAGGTATCTTAGAAAAATTTCAGGTGCTGGGGTAGGTCTAAGGCATGAAGTGAGAGGACTAGGCAGGAAATTATAAAAATGGTAGATGATGAGGGTGGTGGAGCAGTGGCTCAGTGGTTACATACAGCACTTGCCTGGCATGCGTGAGGACATGGGTTTGAACCCCAGCACCATGTATACAATCAAGAACAACGAAAGCCATGTTAAAAAAAAAACTAAGGGTTTTTGTTGCTGTGACACTTAGTTTTGTTTGTGGTACTGGGTTTCAAACACACATCCTCATGCATGCGAGGCAAGCACCATAACCACTGAGCTACTACTCCAACCCAAAACTAAATAAAATTTATTCTCTCGTTCTCTCTCACTATCCCTCTCTCTTTTTTTAAAAAAAAGCTAGA
>PVKS010050557.1:0-11493 GCA_004027875.1 Aplodontia rufa
GTGAAAAACTAAATAAAGTTGTTTCTCTCTTTCTCTCTCTCACTGTCCCTCTCTCTTTAATAAATAAAAATATTTTTAAAAGCCACTTCTTCATCTGCTTTCTTTTTAAATAAAATCTGCCTACTCTGCTTGCCTCAGTGTCCCTCGGTTTCATTTTGCAACTCTGAGAGGACACGAACCCGACAGCCACAAAACTGATACCAGTTGGGGGCTCGTCCGGGATTCATCAGGAACAGGATCAGATGGTCACTGAGGTAAGCTCTCTATCTTTGCAAGGCTCGGAAGGGCACAGCTTGCATCTTTCTGTGTCTTTCTTTCTGGAGGACAATAAACTGGGCATCCATGGTCAGTCTTAAGTCTCAGATTACAGGTTTCATGTCCTTTTATAGTTCCTAATCCCCTGCCTTTGGATCAGCCATATTACTCTCTGAAAGGGTCATTTCCAACTTTTTTGTCCTGGCTTGGAGTGTGTCTGGCATTAGTAGACAGTTGCCCCCAATCCTGGTCAACTTTGGATGGGAGGAGTTGAGTGCAGGACTGAAGTAACTGAGAAATTTTGGTCAGGGCCACTCCCTGGTGGCTCTCAAAAGCTTCTCCCTGGATCTCCTTTCCGGACAGCCCTTAGGGATAGCCTACAAGTAACCAGTCAATTGGATGGTGCTGAGCAAACACCCTAGAAATATACACCTCCGTATGAGCTTAACTCTTCCTCCAATGCTCATTCCTCCTGAGCATCCCAATCCCTTGCTGTTCAAACTCTAGCTGTTGAGAAAGGGACATTTTACATAGAATGGCTCATAAGGCAAGGCCTAAGTCCCCACTGTTTACAAACTTGTAGGAAGATAACTTTTTCCTTTGCAGATGAACTCTCTTTAAACACTGGGCACCTGACAGTTAGCTATCATGGTTGCTGGTCTTAAGACTAAGGCAACAGGCTTGTTGGTCAGGCAAGACTGATCCCGGGTGTTGAGAATATTGGTCCTGACTTGCTCCAATTTCCTTTCTGTGAGAGAAAGTTGATGCATGGGACAGAGGAAGGCTTGAGACAACTGAAGGTGGCTGACTGAGGCAACTCTCCAGTGTTGCAAGGAGGTCTCCTGTCCCATGTCTGGTCCTGACAGCCCTCAGGGGTACCAGTATCGACCACTATCTGTTTCTTTTTGTTTCTGACTGACTTGGGCTGATGGTGGGGGACACCCTCACCTTATGAAACTCAAATCCTGAGATGAAGTCTTGGTCTGGTCTAAGGTCTTTGGGAAAGAGGTGACCCATTAATCCCCAGAGCATGAGCTGAGCAGTCTCTCCCTCTTCTGAAGTGCTTCTACTCTGTCTGCCCTGATATCCACTTCTTAGACAGGGACCCCTTGTGACAGATTGCCAAGATAGAGCTCCCCTTGCTTTACAATTAGACTTCCTTCTCTGGACTCTAGCAAGACACTCTTTCTTCGGTACCCCACTTATCTGGCAGGGAGAAATCAAAAATTCTGTCTGAGTAAAACACCTTTCATCTCTCCTAGTTCAGGAAGCCAAATAGTTTATTTTCTCTAGTAGGGGTCTCACCCAGAGCACTAACAGGCTTGCCTCCCACTTCAAATTGATGAGTACAATATAAAACCATGGGCCTGTGAGTTTGGGAACTCAAGGGCAAGGGAAACATGTAAGGCAAGTTTTAAAGGCACAACTAGCTGTCAAATATCCTCCCATAGATTAAACAGTCATCAAGAAGTTAGTATCCTCCATGTTGAATGAGGCCCAGCTGGAGGTCATAAGAAAGGAAGGTGGAACTATTGACTGCTAGATGCTCCAAGATCAGGAAGACACCCCTTAGCCAAAGACAGCTTCTTTGGCACAGGTGCCCTTGCTATTCTCCTTTGCTCATAAACAGGGGGTGACCTAATCACTGTTGACTGTAGACTGCTTTTCTACTTTGGGACATTGTATTTGGAAGTCATATAGTGGCCAAGGGAATACCAGTAAATGGCCACTAAGACTGGATTCCCTTAGGTCTTGGCATGTGGCAAACAAAGGCCTTTGCATCCTCACTGGTAAGGCAGCTATAAATCCATCACGGTACAGGGAAAAGAGAGGTGGGATTGCTGACCATCAGAAGCTCATTAAGATAGACGTCCCTACATCCAGGTGGGAGCTTCATTTTCAGGTTATGCCAGGTCCACCACTAGCTTGCAAGTTCCACAAATGCCCAAGAAAAGCACCTCAATTTCTTGGCCACCAGAGAAAAGTATAAACTTTTTTTTTTTTTTTTTTAGGGGTAAGGACCGAACTTGGGGCCTTGCGCATGCTAGGTAAGCATTCTGCCACTGAGCTAAATCCCCAACCCCAAAAAGTATAAACTTTAATATCATTTTGCAGCTTAGTTTGTTTTGCAAAAGGGAAGGAAATGCCTGCTAGTTACCTGCCTGAGAGCCTTCTAAAATGCAAACTCCCTGAACTAGCTCCTAATCCAGTTTGAGACCAGAGGGGAAAAAGAGCTTGAAGTGCTACTTTTAAATTCAAGCAGCTTCGAGGCCTAAGGGACTAACTGCACTCTGAGATCCTAGCAGGAGGGATAGATGGGAAGGATCTGAAAAGGCCTGCTGTTCCAGGTTCCAAGCCTTTAGAGATGCTTTAAGAGGCCTACATTCCTGTACTTTTGGAGATAATATACCAGGGACTCAGCTTTAAGAAACTGACAGGGCAGGCCCAAGAGCATCAGGAGACACTAATTCCTGCAGAGTTTTCTCTTCTCTTCTCCTCATTTGGACACAAAAACCTATATGATTCCATATAGGTTTTCTTTACTCTTCCAAAAGGTTCCTGTACACGGGTTTGAACCCCAGCACCATGTGCATAATGAAGTGTTGGAGCAAGAAAGACCACATGAAAAGCTAAATAAAATTGATTTTCTCCCTCTCTCTCCTCTCTCTCACTTCTCAAGAGACTTTGTTGTGTATGTGGTGCTGGGGTTTGAACTTGCATACTCATGCATGCCAAGCAAGCCCAGTAACCACTGAGCCACTGCTCCAGCCCCTGTCCCTCTCTCTTTAAAAAAAAAGGGTTCTTGAACTCCCATTCTTTCAATGTCTGGGCTAACTATAACTGTGATTTAAAAGTGTACTCTGGTCTACTAAAGATGTTTTTGTTTTTGTTTGTTTTGTGTTTTTGTTTTTTTAAGAGGAAGAGAGAGAGAGAGAGAGAGAATCAGTTTTATTTATTTTTCCATCTGGTCTTTGTTTCTCTTACACTTAGTTGTGTATGTGGTGCTGGGGTTTGAACCCAGGTCCTTGCACATGCCAGGGAAGTGCTTGAATCACTAAGCCACCACTCAAGCCCCTACTAAAGATTTTTACATGCTCCTTTACCTGAGTAAATATAGCCATTTCAATTTTTTGGTTTTGAGCTCAATTTTACTGGTGAATTCACCTATCATTTTATGCACCTGAATATATTTTTCAGTCAGTCATGTTTTATCTAACTAGAGTTTTTTTTATTTTTTAAAGAGAGAGGGACAGTGAGAGAGAGAGAGAAAGAGAATCAATTTTATCTAGTTTTTTTTTTCATGTGACCTTCGTTGCTCCAACACTTTGTTGTGTACATGGTGCTGGGGTTTGAACTCACGTCCTCGAACATGCTGGCAAGCGCTGTAACCGCTGAGCCGATGCTCCAATCCCCTAACTACAGTTTTTAATCCTGGTTTTTAACTGCTCTCTTTATTTAATAGATCAATTATTCAAAGAAAGGCTCTAAACTCTGTGTTTCCCATTGGTTTTTTTGTGTGCATGCCTGTCTTGTATGTTTGTGTACATGAGTGTTACATGTTGTGCTCAATGTTGTATCAGATTGGCTTATAGCTGAGCACTCAAATTAAATTTAAAGAAAATGGATCCAAATGACTTTTAGTTCATGTGACTTAAACGTTTAAAAAGAGGTTCAATTTAAATTGGTTAAATATGAGAGTAAAAGTGTGTTTAAGATTACTAGCCCACATGTTTTTCTAAGTGGCCAATCAATAGTGTGTTCATGTCTATACATGTTTAATTTAACAATTAAGAATGAGTAAATTAGATTTCACATAAACAGGATTAATCTTCATAAATGTGTTTGTTAGAGGAGACATCTGATTAATTTACAAAATCAAAACATCAACCACTAAGTAAATTTGAGTACTCTTGACTTCTTAAATTCTATAAGGTGACATATATTTGCATTTATTTAATGTGCTTTTACAGATTGGTAACTAAAAAATATAATCTAAGAATGCTGTTTTTCCGGATCTTCTCTGAAAGCAAGGTTATTAAGAGTTAAAATCCTTACAGGTGAAATTCTATATGCCAAGAGTACAAAAAGTTTCAGTTGTATCAATTAAAATACTATAAACAGCATAAAGTATTTCATCTTATTCAGAGGAGTAACTGGGGGACTGGAGCGGATTCCAACCCCAGCACCATGTACACAACTAAGTGTTGGAGCAATGAAAGCCACATGAAAAACTAAATAAAACTGATTCTCTTTATCTCTCTCTCTCACTGTCCCTCTCGCTAAATGAAAAAAATAAAGAGGAATAATTGGAGACATTCAGGAATTTTATAAGGATTGTTTCAGAATATAAGCTGAAGTAAGTGTAGCAGGGGCTGGAGCAGTGGCTCAGCGGTTACAGCACTTGTCTGGCATGTGCCAGGACCCGGGTTTGATCCCCAGCACCACGTACACAACCAAGTGTCAGAACAATGAAAGCCACATGAAAAACTAAATAAAATAAAATTGATTCTCTCTTTCTCTCTCACTGTCCCTCTCTCTTTAAAGAAGGAGGAGGAGGAGGAGGAGGAGGGGCTGGAGTGGTGGCTCATGGTATCACACTTGCCTGGCATGCTCAAGGACCTGGGTTCAAACCCCAGCACCACATACGCAACAAAGTCCAAATGAAAAAGTGAATAAATTGATTCTCTATTTCTCTCTCTCTCTCTCTCTCTCTCTCTCTCCATTTCTCCCTCTTCTCTCTCTTAAAAAAAGAAAAGAAAGAAAGGGTCAGCAACTAGGAAAGATATATAAGAAAGATGCAGAAATGGGATATACGTTGGTATGGAAAGTAGAATGAAAGAAATGTTTTTAGATGAGAAAGTAAACAAGCTAAAAGTTTCATAAGGTTTGTGGAGGTAAATCTCAAAAAAAATCTATGTGTGATTAAATTAAATATAGTTATAATCAGGTAAAGTTATTTCAGGTTTCTCTTTAGGTCAAATATTAATGTACTGTTATACGCCAGAATCTAATTCTAGGTGTTGAAGTAACAAGGGTTTCTTTTTTTTTTTTTTTAAATGAAGAGAGAGGGACAGTGAGAGAGACAGAGAAAGGGAGAAACAACTTTATTTAGTTTTTCACATGGCCTTAGTTGCTCCAACACTTAGTTGTGTACGTGGTGCTAGGGTTTGAACCCGGGTCCTCGTGCTTGCCAGGCAAGCGCTGAAACCTCCGAGCCACCACTCCAGCCCCAGTAACAAGGGTTTCTTAAAACATTGAACTATTCTATATCAAGATAATTTTTTATCTATTCTATATCAAGATAATTTCTTATCTATTAGGCTTTTTACTTAAGAAAACTAAATCTTAAGGAAATTAAAGTTTGTACCTATTTTAAAATCTTTTTTTAATTAAAAAAACTTGTTTTAAAGAGAGAGCGGAACAGTGAGAAATCAGAGAGAATCAATTTTATTTAGTTTTTCATGTGACTTTTGTTGCTCTGACACCTCATTATGTACACAATGCTGTGGTTTGAACCCACATACTCGTAACTACTGAGCAACTGCTCCAACCCCTTAAAGTCTTTTAAATGATTGTTTCATAGCTGATTAAATGAAAAACTGTTTTGAGTTATTACCATTTAGTTGACTCCTTAATATCTATAACTAGAAATACATTTAAGAACTGAATGTTTATCTGACCCTTAAGCGTTATATAAGTCTCTGAAATAAAAATTTATGTAGGATTACAGACAAAATAACCAATATATGCTCTCTTTTACACACTGTACTTAATATAAAAGGGCCACTGCCATTTCAAATTTTCTTCAAAGGTCAAACTTGGTTAATATAAGGACTTCTGTGTAATTAATACTGACTTTTGTTGTGTATTAGATTATTCATGTCCTCCTAGTGTATAAATCTTTTAAGGTGTAAAACTTAGGAGAACATTTTATCAAGCTGGTGTTTCCAAACTAAAGTTGTTTGTAACAATGGTCTCCTTCAGATTTATATGGAAACAACAAATTTAATTAGGGATTTATTTGTCATTTAATTTTTTATGGTTTTTTCATTTAATATTTTGTAGTTGGATAAGAATAACAACCTGACTCTTTTGGAAGGCAACAACCTGTATTTTTGGAAGGTAATAAGGAGAGCTTAATTTGTTTAAAGATTAGCAATGTGGAACATAAAAACATTTTGTTACCCTTTCCACAAAAAGGACCCCTCTTGGTTTGTGTTTGATTCATGTTTGAGATATAAGTTGTAGGTTAACTAATACTTACATATAGACCCAGGAAAATCCTACCATCTCTCTGGAGAAACTCAGAGAGGGATTGAGAAAACACATCATCAAGGACCCTGAGTCCATAGAGGACCACATAATTTTAAAACAAATTTATCAGATGGCCCCAAGCATTCAGAGAAAGTTACAAAATTGGCATATGGCCCTGATCAGTCTTTAGATAACATCCCCCAGCTTGCAACCTCCATCTTTTATAACAGTGATTAGGAGGAGAGGAAAGAAAGGGAACATAGAGACAGGAAAAAGCTGAGGCAGAGGCTATGGCCCTGCAAGGAGTAAGCTTCCAGGATGATAAAGGAGAGAAATGGAATGGACCCCAAGACACAAAAAAGAGTTATGTCCATTGTGAAAAAGAGGGACATTACCTGCAGGAAAACCCACAGACCAAGTGACCATCACCAGGCCCCTATGCTATCTGTCAAGGCAATCACTGGAGGAATAAATGTCCCTGGGGTGCAGGCCCTTGGGTCCAGATTCTTCTACACAGGCCTGGGGGTGGGGGGTGGCCTGGGTCAACTTCAATGACTCCTGTGACTCCTATCATCAAGCCCCAGGTATGCTTCTCCATAAGGAGCCAAAAGGTCAGTGTCATCTTGGACACTGGCAGTAGATTTTCCATACTTGTCTCTTACCCTGGCCCTCTCTCCTCTGACAGCATGGGAGAGCAAGCAGTGTCTGCACAGCCTCCATCCAGAAACTTTACTCCCCCACTGACTTGTGAGTGGGATGGGATGATGCTTTCTCACGCACTCCTGAAGTCCTAGAACACCCTACCCCCCCACTAGGCAGAGACTTGCTTTCAAAACTTCAGGCTTCCATCACAAAGAATCAAGGGCCCCTGGGACCACTGTGACAAAAACCCTGAAGTATTGGCCACTGAAGGCAGGATTGGGCCAGCAAGAAGTGCAGTTCCTAAATAATGTTAAAGGATCCCTCTGTCTTTCTACATCAAAGACAGTACCCCTGCGTCCAGAGGCAAAACGGGGCTTACTGGAGATCATTCAAAAGCTCAATCAGTGGGGGCTACAGTGGTTGCTCAGTGTTTACAGCGCTTGCCTGGGATGTGCAAGGACACAGGTTCAAATCCCAGCACCATGTACACAATGAAGAGTAGGAGCAATGAAACCCACATGAAAAACTAAATAAAACATTCTCTCTTTCTCTTTCTCACACTGTCCCTCTCTCTCTCTCTCTCTCTTTTAATCTCCCTCTCGCTCTCCCTCTTTCTCATTGTTCCTCTCTCTTAGATCTTAGAAGCGGTCCTTCCTCTCCACCCTGTTGTGCCTCATCCTTACACTGTTATCTGAGATCCCAGCCACTGCTGCTTGGTTCGCTGGATTCAATTTAAAAGATGACTTTTTCTGCAGACCCCTACACTCTCAATCACAATCCCTGTTTGCCTATGAGGAGCCAGACAGGGGGTTTCAATTGACCAGCACAGTGTCGCCTCAGCCCTTCAGAGATGGTCCACACTCATGTGGACAAGTCTTCGCTAAGGACTTCTCAGAGTTCAAAGACAGATCACTGGCAACAGTTCTCCAGTATATGGATGACATCCTCCTGCGTGCTTCAACTCAGGGAGAATGTCAGGAAGCCACCACAGAACTCCTAAATAAGATGACAGAGGATATAAAAGAGACCCTGTCTCAAAGAAAACAAAAAAGACAAGACTAGGGACGTAGCCCAGTGGGAGATCGTTCCCACTCCTGGGTTCAATTCCCAGTACACACCCCTGCCAATCCCCTCCCTACTGGAGACTGAATGGAAGCTGGGTAGCGGTGCTCTATCGCTCAGCTACAGCCCCAGCCCGCACCACATTTTTTTCTTCCTCCTCCTTCCCCTCTCCCTTCCCCTTCCCTTTCCCCTTCCTCTTCCTCTTCCCCTTCCCCTGCCTCCTCCTCCTCCTCCTCCTCCTCCTCTTCTTCTTCTTCTTCTTCTTTTTTTTTTTTTAAGAAAAATTCATGCCACAGCTCCCTGTCATTTACAGTTGGGGAAAGAGGCCTGGTGTCAGTTGAGGAGGAGGTGGAGCCAGAACTACACTTACCCCCAGACCCAAGCCTGGCTCTAGTCACCACCATATCCATTCATCAAAAGTGCCAGACACCAAGTGTGGTGGTGCACACCTGTAATCCCAGTGGCTGAGGAGGCAGAGGCAGGAGAACTGCAAGTTCAACGCCAGCCTCAGCAAGTTAATGAGGCCCTTAGCAAGACCCTGTCTCAAAATTAAAAAAAAAAATAAAAATAAAAAGAGATGTGGATGTGGTGCAGTGTAGAGTGCCCCTGGATTAACACCCAGTACAGGGGAAAAAAAGAAAGAAAAAGTGACACGGAATGGTATCATGTAGGCAAAAGTGCTTGGCACATGGAAAGTGCTGAAATCAGCCAAATCTAAGAATGACACTGAGGACAGGACAATCAGTACCCAAGGGCAGTGCTCCACCAGGATGGCAGAGGACAACTTCACACTGCCTTTTGGGAAGCGAGGACATTGATAGACGACCCCCGCCCCGGAGAGGAACCGAGTTCCCTTTCCACCTGCCCAGCCCTCTCGCTGCACCTGCAGACCTGGCTGTCCCCTTGGAGCTCATCTGCAAACGACGCTGTGGTCCCCCGCACCTGGAAACGGCAGTGCAGACACCGCTCACCGGCCTAGGGGCTGAAATTGCGTCTAGGGGCAGCGATGAGGGCCGCAGAGTGGCCTTCAAAGGGTCCTGGTTCCTTTCCCAGCCCCCAGGAAGGGGAACTCAGAAGGCGACAGTGAGACAGGGGGGAAAGTTGGGCGGTCGGAGGAGTTAGAGCCTTTGAGTCCATCAATGGAAACCGCTTCTTTTCCTTTAAGATCTTTTTGACAGCCCCGGTGCTTGTAAGGAGGGTCTGGCCAGGTGGGCCCAGACGCGGACACTCCCTTCTGTAAGCCAGGCGCCACCTTCTTCCAGTTGACGCCTGAAACGCAAACCCAAGGCTGGACCCAAGCAGAACTTCCCGTGCCCAGGTCCTAGGTTTGGGGGAAGGGAGAGGATGACCATTTGCGGGAGAACGTCCTATAAAAAAGGGCAAACCTGACCCCTCTTCGGCTCTGTCCCCTTCTCCCACTCTGGGCGAAGTCTGTTCTTTGCTTTCTGTTAATTTCTTAAAATCAGCTCTTGTCCGCTCCGCTGGCGGGGTTTCATTCCTGGGCTCCGGGGGCCACGAACCTGCGTGAGGCGTTTCCGCGGCTCTCAGACCCCGGTGGCCCCGGACCGCGTGGCCCCGAGCACCTGCGGGCGGCTGCCCGGCCGGGGAGCCCGCGACCTCCGCGCCACTGCGACGGCGACGAGCAAACCAGAGCCCCGCGCCCAACGTGGCTGCGGGCGAGGTGGCCCGGCAGGGGCTGCGCGCACGGGACCCCGCCTTGGCCGATAGACCCCGTCCCGGGTGTCCCGAGAGGCGAGAGGACCGGCAGCCCGACCGCGGGGACAGGGGGACCGAAGCACAGAAGGGCGCGGGGAGGAAGGACGCGGGATGGAAGATCGGGCGGCGCCACCTTCGCCCCGACCTCGAGCCCGGAGCCCGCGGCGCCCGCCCTCCGGTCCTACCTAGGGCTATCATGTAGCCCTCGAAGTTGTCGCTGCTGAGCAGGTTCCAGGTGCCGCTCAGGTGGACTGGCATGGTCCGGGGTCCGCGGGCGACACTGCAGGCTGCGGGCGGCGCCCACCAGACCGGCTGTGGCTGAGGGGCGGGGCCGGGGCGAGGGGACAGCAGCAGCTGCACCGCGGGGCGGCCCCGGATGCTCTCTGCGGGAAGCCCCGTCGCTCCAGGCGTCTTTTGCCAGCCCGCCTGCCAGCGCGCCGCGCCCTTGGGCTCCCACCTGCAGGTCCCTAATACTGGGAACCCCTGACCTGTTCCCATCCACCCTGTTTTTCATGTTAATGACCAAGGTTGGTTTTCAAAGTCATGACGTTATATTCCGTGTCAACTGCAAATACATCTCTAAATCCAGCTCCATAAGTAGGCATCTCAATAAACCAACGACTGGCATCGCCATAAGGAGGGGGCAGCGTCTCTGTGACTGTGGGGTCTTTAATGCCTGAGGTTGGGTTTCTAGCCAGGACGTCCACACTCAAGGTGGGGAGAAGGGGAAGCACCACTGGCCTTATACCTGTGGCAAAATCAGCCCAGTAGAGTTCTGTTTACATCTCATGGGTCAAAACTGTCACCTGCCACTTCTAACCTGGGGAAGCATCTCAGCCACTACAGAAGAGAAGGGAGAGGGAGTGGGTAATGGGCGAACTGCAGCATTAGCCCCGGAAGCCACCTGTAGACCTGGCTCCAAGATTTTATATGTGCATTTTTGATGTTCCCCAAAGCTCCAGATTCAAATATATCCACAGCTAATACTTATTGTGTATTAAGCCTCAAAATCTTCCTTCTCCAATAATTACTTTATTATTTCCATTTGACAGAGGAAAACACTGAGGCACAGAGAAGTTAAGTAACTTGCTGACAGTCATGCAGTTGGTGGAAGCAAGTGGATTCAAAGCCCGGTAGCTGACTCCTGAACTCATGTGCCACCTGTCCTCTCCTATCTGATGTCTCCACTTGGATACAGGTTTTTGTGTTTTTTTTTTTTAAAGAGAGAGGGACAGTGAGAGAGACAGAGAAAGAAACAACTTTATTTAGTTTTTCACATGGCCTTAGTTGCTCCAACACTTAGTTGTGTATGTGGTGCTGGGGTTTGAACCCGGGTCCTAGTGCTTACCAGGCAAGCGCCGAAACCGCTGAGCCACTGCTCCAGCCCCTGGATACATGTCTTAAAGGCATCTGAAACTTGAAATAGCCAAGATAGAAATTTGTTTTTAAAAGAGAGAATCGATTTTATTTAGTTTTTCATGTGGTTTTCGTTGCTCCAACGCTTGGTTGTGTATTTGGTGCTGAGGTTTGAATTCCCATACTTGCGCATACCAGGTAAGTGTG
>PVKS010050558.1:0-11495 GCA_004027875.1 Aplodontia rufa
ATATTATTTTGTTAAAATCGTGTAAGGTTGTTCAAAAAATAATAATAAATAAAAAAAAACATTTTAAAAGTATATTTCCTAGTAGAAGAAATGACATAAATTGAAAAAGAAAAATAGTGATGATAATTTATTTTAAATTTTATTTAGGTACATACATTTTTATATTAAAGTAGCCTGTAATGTTTTCATAATTTTTCTTTGCCTATATTAACTACTGTGATCATACTATATTTTACTTTTGTATTCCTAAAAGTAGAAATGCTAAATAGAAGTTAATTAGCACTTTTAAAAATAGTAAGCCCATTTAATATAAATAATATCTGTCAATAATTCTACCATCATCAAGCAATAGTAATAGTAAACAATTTGGGAGAATTAATAAACAATTCTCAGTTATCACATTTAATGGAAAAAAGTTGTAACCTAAATAATTCTTAAGATTATTTACCTGTGAGTTTGGAATACTGTGGATTTATAACATCAATGTCTTATATCTACCTAAACTTTAGGGCTTTGCTTGAGGTAATATTAAGAGCTATATGTATTTTTTCTTAAATTAAGTATAGACTATGTGGAAATGATACCCAAAATTAGTATTGAGAGGAAGTTATTTGAGATTTAAAGTCTTTAAGATGGAAATCTCTGCTTGAATATCTTTGACCATGTGTGAAAGAAATCCTTATTCCTTTTATGTTTTGCAAGTAGGCAGAGACAAAAGCGGACCTAATAATAGACTGATTTTTAGATATCCAAACCTTTCATTCTCTCACAAGTGGTATTTTTGTGATGTGTAAATAAATGTAAAAATAAATAAGAGAATTCAAAAAATAAATAAATAAATAAAAATAAAATAAAAAAATAAAAAAATTAATTAGCTTTTTCTTTCTTCAAGGGTCTTCAAGGAAGACTCCACAGTCTCCTTCTGTCAAGAGCTTACAAAGTTTAGGCTGTCGCCTATAACCTATATCTCTCTTCAAGACAGTTTCCTCTTCTGCGTTCCCTGGAAATAGGAAAGAGCTACTCCCCAGCTGCTGGTAATAGACTCTCAAATTCAGGTAACTCCTACCGTTTATTAAATGCCTACTTCTGTATGACACCCTAGAAGAGATCAAGGAAATAGATTTAGATTCATCCACATTGTGGGAAGATCTGGTAAATGGAACGTAGTTTATAATCAGAAGGCAGATCTATGCAGACAAACACATCAAATTAATCAAAGAATGTAGAGATTAAGAATTTAGTTTGATGCTTTCCAGTGCAACTACAAGAATGGTTGAAGTTTATTGTCATATAGAAAAAACCTGCAGATGCAAAGAAATCCATTAAAACTCTTAAAACAGAATATAGTTAGGCATAAGAATTTACAGTACTCAGGAGTAGAGGTTGCTGGGAAAAATACTACTTTTATTTGGTATGATATTTGGGTGAAACAATTATAGAAGGTGATATATTCAACTGGAGAAAAAAAGCCTTTTAAGAACCATAGATGCGGGGCTGGAGCGGTGGCTTAGTGGTTTCGGCTCTTGCCTCACATTCGAAGGGACGTGGGTTCAAACCCCAGCACCATGTACGCAACCAAGTGTCGGAGCAACAAAAGCCAAATGAAAAACTAAATAAAATTGATTCTCTCTCTCTCTCTCTCTCTCTCTCCCTTTCTCTCTCACTGTCCCTCTCTATCTTAAAAAAAAAAATCAGATACCCTTTGAGGCAGCTGCTTCTTTTGAGAGAAACTGAACTCCTTGGACTCATATGTGCATTCAGGAGGTGGAAGGAAGACACAGCAGGGCCAGCAATACCTCTGTGCTGGCATGCCTAGCCTGAAAGAAATGGACAGCTGGCAGTAGAATAAAGACAAAGAAATCAAGTTCTTTCCCAGAACCTTCTAAAGATTCTTCTCTCCTTTCATGCACCCAAACCTTTCTTCAGACACCTTTTTATTCTAACTTTAAAAATCATGAAACAAAAGTTCTAGCCAGTGGGACCTAGCCTGGTCTCACAGGGAAAGTAAGTTCACCCTTTAAAGTTATTTTTTGTTCCTGTTGGCTCTCTCTAGATGTGACTAATGAGCATGAGAGCTTGAAAATCCAGTTTAGAGTCATATCTTCTGTACTTACTTTGTGTAAACATATTCAGAGATTTAACCAGAGGGAAAAAATGTAAGTAATTTTAATGTATGTACAGTGACTCCAAGGCTGTACAATTATCTTGGCATGCCAAGTGTTGTTTAGTAAATTCCTTATAAATTAAAGGTACATAAAACATTGTTGTTGAATGAAATAATTAGTATTAAACCTACTCATACTCAAATGACATTTTGCACTTTATAAATTTGTACTAAACATAGCAAATCAGACTCAATTAATTTTTCATGTTTTAAGGCACATATAGACACAAAATAATAGACTTGGCAGTACACCTTTGAAATTCATTGCAAAGGCAAATGTTCTATAAGGGAAAATTAGATTAAGTTTAATTTATCAAATTTTCTGACTACTATAACTTCTGCGGGTTTTAGCTAGAAAAATACAAAAGTTTGCTGCATGAAAACATTGTTAACATATTATTTTTGCAAAAACCTCCATAGAAATTCTTGGAAACCACAAGCTTACCTTCCTCTTTTTAAAAACTAGGAGGGGACATCTTCAGGGAATCACTAAGAATTTATGAACGATTTCTTTAGCTAAATTTTATCATATCCAGAAGGTTCCACACGTTGCTCCAACTTCCATTTTCATCTGACTAGAAGATATGATGAGGAAAAGGCATTTCTTTTTTTCAGGATGATGAGACTCTTTCTTGCAGACCCAGATTCTCTGCCTTGTCTAATAGGAATGGGCAAACCTCTGAAACCTGGGCTGTCGCAGGTTTGAACCTGGAGGCAGAACTGAAGCTGGGACTGGAGAAGAACGGCAACCTTTTTTTCTTTCTTTCTTTTTCTTTTTTTTAAAGAGAGAAACAACTTTATTGAGTTTTTCACATGGCCTTAGTTGCTCCAACACTCAGTTGTGTACGTGGTGCTGGGGTTTGAACCTGGGTCCTCGTGCTTGCCAGGCAAGCGCTGAAACCGCTGAGCCACCGCTCCAGCCCCTTTCTCTTTTTTTAATGAAGGGGACACTATACTGCCTACGACTAAGTCAATAGTTTCAATTTTTTTCTTCTCTATGAAAAAACAATTATATGTTTTAAAGAAAGACAGAGTAACCCTATGACTTGAAGCAAGTTCTACAGCTTCCTGATAAGCCAGTATTCAAGGACCAGCTTTTCTCCTTGCCAGCTGTGTGACACTGGGCAAGTCGTGTACCCTTCCGAACCTCAGCGGCCAAATATGCAAATACGCATCAAAGAGCATATATCCACAGGGTTCTTTCAATAATTAAAACACAATTTATAAAACAAAACAACAATAACAAAATCTGTCATATGCAGAACTTACTTCTATAAATGATAGTCATTATTACTATTACTATCACTATTATCACCTCATCACTACCTCTCACCCCAGTATCCAGTGCATCTCACCGAGTGCACATATCTCTGCATCAGGAGCCTAGTTGGCTCACAAGTCCCGAGAGGGGAAGTCTTAAAGTCCTGGCTGCATACATTTTTCCCTGCTAAGTCAAAAAGGTCACAAATTTGTGGCCAGCTTGGGCAAATTAGGAGACCCTATCTCAAATAAAAAATAAAGAGGTCTGGGGATGTAGCTCAGCGATAGAGAGTACACTGGGTTCAATCCCCAGAACTGAAAGGAAGGAAGAAAAGAAAGTCAGTCAGTCAGCCCGGGGTAGAGAGTAAGAACTCTGTTCTGGACATGGTAAGTTTGAGAGGTCTATCAGATACCCAAATGCATGGGCAGGTGGACTTTCAGGATTTGAGGGATAAAGTAGAGGCTAGTGATACACATTTTGGAGTTATTAGTACAAGAGGGACAGATGTGATCACCCAAGGAGGAATATTAATAGAGAAAAAGGCCTGAATTCTCCAAATTTTAGAGGCCAAGAGGAGGGGGAGGCAGCAAAGAGGATGAAGTGGTTAAAGAGGTCAGAGCAAAACCCAAATAGATCATGGTGACCTAGAATCCAAGCTGAGGAAGTGTTTAGAGGGAAGTAAACAATTGTGTCAAATACTATGGAGAGGAGAGTATAATGGAGAGATCCTTGGCTTTGACCTTCAAGAAGATAATTGACAGTCTGGAAAAGAACAGTTTCCCTAAACCTGTGGGAACAAAAGCTTAACTGGAATAGGTGAAGGAGCAAAGGATGCATAAAGAGGTGAAGACAATGAATCACAAGCACTTACTTCTGCCATCCATATACAGCACCTATAGGAGCCACTTGAAGTCCCCAGAAGTTTTATGCAGAATTCTGGCTGTATGTGACAACATGTATCTTTCAGGAAGAAAAGCCATAGCTATCATTAAGTATTTAAAGGGGGAGTATCACTGCAATGGCCAAATGGTCCAGTGGCTGGCCCAGGCTAGAGAGTGTGACACCCTTCCTGGGTACTTGTTCTCTGTTCTGGCAAAGGATGAGAGTCTTCTAGCCATTTAAAAAAAGAAATCATGTCACTTTTCCATAAGCAGGACCCTTAAAACCTAAACTTAATGATTTATTCTCAGGTTTGATAGTTTTTTTAAAGAAAGAGGGGACAGTGAGAGAAAGAGACAGAGAGAATCAATTTTTATTTGGTTTTTCACATGGCTTTCATTGCTCTGAGACTTCGTTGTGTACGTGGTGCTGGGGTTTGAACTCGCATACTTGCTCATGCCAGGCAAGTGCAGTAACCACTGAGCCACTGCTTCAGCCCAGGTTTGGTAGTTTTATAGGCTAATATAGTACCTCTATGTTATAAAAATTCAGCCCAGATAGTCTCCATTTTATATTAATAGTATTTGAAAACAATGGCTTAGAAAAATGAATTTTTATAAATCAAATGATATTTTCTATAAACCTAGATGGTCTCATAGACAAGCACATCTAGTAAGAATAATATAACATACAACTAATTATATAAATTAACTTTTAGGTAGTTTTTTTAAAGCAATGAAGATAAAGCCAAAATTATAATGTAGATTTAAAAAAATAACTGCAAGTTGGGGCTGGAGTGGTGGCTCAAAGGTTAGAGCACTTGCCTGGCATGTGCAAGGACCTTGGTTCAAATCCCAGCATCATATATAAAACTGAGTTTCTGAAAAATAAAAACCAGATGAAAAAAAATAAAATTGATTCTTTCTCTCTCACTCTCCAAAAAAATAAAATAACTGCTAGGGAAAATAATACGTGTACACTGCGTTCACGGTAGACATTTCATAGACCATTCTGCATTCATTCATAGATGTCAAACTCTACATCCAATCATAGAATTAAAACTTTCCCTGAAGTCATCACAAGAGCACATGTGGCCGTTATACTGGTCACTTTTTTTTTTTTTTTTGTATAAATGGATGATACAAGAAGGTCCAAAAGGTGTTTCTACAGCTGGTTTAGAAAGTGAAATGAACCTTTGCTTGGAGTCTGAAATGATAGACTTCTGGGCCTGCAGCATCTGCTCTTAGTATTGAATACGGAGTGAAACTAGGTCCCATCTGAAGGTTCAACAATCCTCCTAAAAAACATCAGTTTTTCAGAGCATGGGAGCTCTATATTAAAGTTCTTTTTATTTTTTTTCTAGCAATTGCTGGAACCCTACAGCACTGCAATAAAAGCCTGATGATTTGAAGAGCATGAAATAGTCATCTAGTAACTTATTGAAAATGAACCAGGAAATTGGGTGGCGTCAGCAGTTTCAAAATAACCTCTGTGGGCTGGGGAGGTGGCTCAGTAACGGAGTGCTTGCCTGGCATGCCAGAGGCCTTAGGTTCAACCCCAAGTACAAGAACAGAATAATCTAACACAAAAATTCTTGGGCTTCTAGAGCACATCTGTTCTCACATGAACCATCAATGAGAAGTTTCTGTGCATAGACCAGGTAAATAACACACACTTGTATTCATGGCACAAAATCCTTGAATGGTTTGACCTATTTAAATAACCTTAAGATTCTGCTGGGTCATGGTTGGCAAAATGGGGTCTCTGGGCCCACAGTATCAACCTCATCTGAAAACTTGGTGGAAAGTCAAGTTCTTGGGCCCTACCTCAGACTTTTTGATCCAGATTCCCTGGGATGGGGCCCAGGAATCTGCTTTTAACAAGTTCTTAGGTAATTCCAGCACAATCTGAAGTTTGGTAATTATTATTGTTTCAGTCAGCTTTTTTTTTTTTGCTGCCATAACCAAAAGACTTGACAGGAACAACTAAAGGAGGAAAAGTTTATTTTGGGGCTCACAGTTTCAGAGGTCTAAGTTTATTGACAGCAGGCTCCATTCCTCAGGGCTTGAGGTGAGGCAGAACTAGCAGAAGACTGTGGTGGAGGGACGCAGCTCACATAATGATCAGGAAGCCGAGAGAGACTTCACTCCCTGGATACAAAGTATGCCCCCACTAACCCACCTCCTCCAGTCATGCCCTACCTGCCCGGTTAATCTCAATTAGGGGATTACTACGGTTAAGCTCTCATAACCCAATCATCTCAACTCTAAGCCTTCTTGCATCGTTTCACACATGGGGTTTTGGGGGATACCTCACACCCAAGCTATAACTACTGTTATTGGTCATACTTATATTGATAAAACTGAAGATGTTATTGTGTCTTTCAAGCCTATGGAAAAACTGTATTTGTCATTAAGCAGAAGTAAATCCATCAGAAATTGGGGTAGCAAAGAAGTACATATCAGTAGCTCATTTTTTCTAAACATAAAGGTTTATTTGGACTTTGGCAAACTAATTATAGAATAGTTAAAGAATTTCCCAAGAACCTTTTTTTTTGTTGGTAGTTATAATTTTGTAAGAAATAAAATAATCACCCTATCATCAAATAGGCAATTTCATTTTCATTTCACAAAAATGATTCATTACTGAGATTACCTGCAGGTGAGTTTTTAATGTGGCATTCATCTCTCTTAATATAAAGTTCTTCTTCCAGCACTTCCTTAATTCTCTTATGTGGCTCACAATATAAAAATTTCTTCCCTGTAAAGACATTGACAAAATTGGTTACTTATCATATATTCTTCCCAACCTTCTAGCCATTATATCTACATGAATTACTTTTATTTTTTATTTTAAGACCATAAAAATACCAGACTTTGTCCTGCAGTCTCTTTCTCAGAATGATGTAACTTTCTTGGTTTTGTTTCTTTGTTCTTTGTTTTGGTTCTTTGTCTTTAATTCCTTGTGGGGTAAATTTCAGGTGCCTCTTTTGGATATTATGAAGAAATATGTGACATTTCTTATTCATTTCAAGAAACCTTTCACTCATTTGGTCAGTAGATTCTTACTAAAGACCAGGTATTTGGTCTCAGGTATCTGGCTCACAGTGAGGACAGAGCAATGGGATATAACAGATGTGTGCATGGAGCTTGCAATCCAGTTGCAGAATGTAGAACAACCCTGGCATTTTAAAATTATCATTAAAAAAAATCAGACCTCCATCAGACCTCTTTGTAGCAAGGAATCACTTATGGACATGTGACTTTTCCTGGCTGCTAAATCTGGCTCTATAGGTCATTACTACTACAGCCCAGAAATGACATTTGTTCTTAATACTTCACATTTCTTCCATTTGCCTCAGAGGGAATAAAAGAGCTCTGTGCTTTGTCCCCCCCGCCCCCCGCTCCAATCTCTTCAGCTTTTCCACATTGGTCTCTGAGCTGCAGCCAAGTCACCCTTCTGTCCTATCTTCTCTTCCTGAATTGCTTTTCTCCTGATTTTTTTTCCTACATAAGAATTTCTCAAGAATCTTTTTATTTCCTGGTAGTTATAACTTTTATTCAAATCATAAATTACAGCTTTAATGTTAGTTCTTCAGGGTAACTTTCCTTGAATTCACAAGCTAGAAATAATTTTCTTCTCATAATACCCTCCTTTTTTCTTTCTTTTCGTATGTTATAATTTGTGTACAGTTTCATTTCATTTACATGTAATTATTTGTGTAGGTGTTAATTTAATATCTGTCTTTTTTTTCTTTTTCTTTCCTTTTTTTTTTTTGTATTGGAGATTGAATCCAGGAGCATTCTACCACTAAGTTGCTGAGGTAGGCCTCGAATTTGTGATCCACTTGCCTTAGCCTCCTGAGTCACTGGGATTATAAGTATGCACCACCATACTTGACTAATATCTGTCTTTACCATACCATTAAATACCATAAGGGTGGGGATGTTGTCCCTTCCATTCATCAGAGTCCTAAAACAGAGCTTGGCATATAACAGATGTTCAATAAATGTATGTTCAGGTAGAATCAATCACCATTAGATTAGATACAACCCTAAGCAAAGACCGTTATATGTATCTACCTGACAATGCAATCCTGTAGATGTTAGGAAACTATGGTTCCAGGCTCAGTGCCTGAGCTCTCAATCCAAGAAGCCATAGAAAGCTCAAGCAAATACTTTGATTATTTAAGATTCAATTTTAAACTCACAAAGATATGGCAGGTGTCTCATCGTTTCCAGACCAATCATTAACACAATGGGGTCCATTTTACATGAATGCAGACAGGTTCTGTGGGGGCAAGAGACATGCTGCCATGACAGTGTCCCTTGGTCATTATTGGTTACGAGGACTCAAACACACCCTGACACTACAAGGTAAAATTAAGATATTCTCAGAGTCTCATACTTCCTAAAAGTTGGGAGTCACATGAATGAAAGTTGAGAGTCAGCATTATTGGAGACTAACTCTGGTGTAAACCTTCTCTATAGTCTTGATCTTCAGGTAACAAGAGGTTAATAAACCTGGCTAGAAAAGGAGCAAAGTCTGTAACAGCAAGAAAGGGAGCAAAGTCTGTTATGGGAAGAGTTACCTGCTCTAAGGTGATATCGCCTAACGAATTTCAGCTTTGCATCTAAGAAAATTTACAGAGGTAGTCACTAAAGATAATTTAAGGAACAGTGAAAACTGAGCGTACTAAGGAACTAGTGTGGTCAAATATCCTCTACAAAACAAGGAAGGAAGGGAACGGGAAATCTACAAACTATTACATAGCAGCTTTGTGTTCATCTTCACCAAAATTTGGAGTGTATGGTCAATAAATGGCTTGTGTACGTGGACGATAAGAAACAATGAGCATTAAGTTTTAAGAACAATGTTATTTTAGACTTTCTTTTGGAACATTGCTACTTTAGGTAGTAATTGCTATAATTTATTCAATGTTACCATGTTTTAGGCATCTTATATACATATTGTTTCTCTTCCTTGCAATTACCTGTTGGCAAGTATAATAGAAATGATTATACTGTTTTATTGTTAAGAAAGTTACTGTCTGAAGTCATAAAACGAAAGCTATAAAAACAAGAAACCACACCTACCTGACTCTTCCACAACTCAACTTACAAAACTACTAGACTGGGGAGGTAGCCAAAATGTTATCTGCGTTTCAACAAGGCATTTGATACAATGGATCAGTAAGAGGCAGAATGTCCATGCCAAAGATGCTGATTAGCAGATCAAAGGCTTCTACAATCTACATGGTTCTGTTGGTATCACCATCTAATTTGCTGAATTGAAAGGAACTGTCAGCAAACTCACTAGCTGTGAGAATGGCATAAGTTGGGTGAGTGGCTAAGTGGCTGAATGACAATCAGGATTCTCAAAGGACTACTTCTGTACCTGACAGAAAATGTGAAAATCCACAGGATGGTATTGTAGGGGATCAAAATAATGACTCAGGCTTTCTGATCAGAGTAAACCTACCCCATATACACCTCAGTCCAGGCCTGTGCCTGATCTATACTGTGAATGGGAAGACATGGGAAATATATGTACAGTTATACACACACACACACACACACACACTCGTATTTAGGATAAAACAAATCAAATGTGTAAGTCTAGGATTGAGAAAGGCCTGAGTCAAACCTAATCTAGGATACCAGACTCAAGGAAAGGGAGAAAGATAAACTAAGGATTGTCATAAACTACATTTTTCTTACATGTTAATAATATAAATCAGTCCAACCAGTTAATGTTATTTTGGATTCATTTAATAGAAGTACAGTTTTCTGATCAAAAGCATATAATCAGATAATACCTACAATATTGGGTTCAGTGATTTTAATTAACTATGTAACATTGGAAGACATCAGCCAGAATGCCAAGAACACTACAAATGATTTTAAAGCTGACATTAGTTCTTTGATACATTTGGTGGGTGCTCTGACAGCTACCTTTATATAATTCAAGGATGTTTACATGGGAAAGGACTATACTTTGCGTATATTTGAGCTCTACAGAGATTAAAGACCTTCCCAATAATTAAAGACATTTGAAAATTGAACAGATGGTTTGTGCGGTGTGAATAGCCTATCTCTACTTAGAGGCCTTAAAAGGAGGTTCTCAGGGAAACTGAAGCAAAAATTCTTTAAATACCCCTACCTTGACTTTGTGAGCTCATGGAAGTTTGGGTGTCTACATTCATTCATTACCCCATTTCCTGCAACTTGCCCAATGCTGGCATGTAGTAAGGACTCAGTATATGTTGAGTCGGTGAATAAGTAAGTCCACCTTTTATTTCTAAAACCACAGGATACCACCTTTAGATGCTAGCATTTTAATGAGAAAGTTGCCAGGTATAATTTTAAGCAGGAGTAAAGAATCTCCATCACCTAAATACACTGATTTTAATCGCTGTAAGTAATGCCTCTGCTTTGTTGATAATAATAGATGGAATGATATATAATGCTCACACTGGGGCAGATGCTGAGGGACAGACTTTTTCCCTGGAGGCAGTGGTTCAGTGACTGACTCCTTGACAAGGTCTCCAGAGAGGAGGGTGTGGGATCCACTGAAACACACCTAGGGCTTGAGCCCAGCGCTCCCTCCTGGGACCAGCCAGGGCAAAGTGAGCCTGGAAAGCCTCAGGCTTCTCCCAAGAGAGGCAATCAAGGTGACCATTCAGGAAGCCTAGAAACTGTGTTCCTATTATTTTCATTGTCATTCCTTAGCACCTGATGACCTGTGGGGTGCAACAGGCTGTGACATATGTGTAAATTTATGAACCAGTGTGGGTGAGCACTGCACTGTAAATTCACAAAACAACGTGGTGAGGATTCCAGGTGTAACCGTGTCGGATGTGGCTACAGACCAGAGCTGTCTTCCTATATTTGAATGCTGCTTGCATGTTTGGCAGGGCAGAGAGGAAACAACAGTGTGTTGGAATGTGGCCCATAACTGTGAGAGTCCAAAATGATTAGGGAATAGTAAATGGATTTGGAGTCCAAGAGATGAGAATTGAAGCATTTTAAGTATTTCTTCAGCAGTTTTAAATTGCTTCCTCTCCTCTGCTCTATACCTCAATTTCCTGATCTGTAAAATGAAGGAACTGGCAATATTACTGGGCTGTATGTTTATACACATGCTACATATACATACACACATGGATGCATATATAAATGTCTGTATACG
>PVKS010050559.1:0-11496 GCA_004027875.1 Aplodontia rufa
TCCTACACTAGATACCCATTTAACACATGAGTTCTTCTGGGGGAAACTGCAATAGATGAAACCCATAGTAGCTTATCTATGTGTTAGCATTACCCCTGGTTATCAAAGTTTATACACATTGATTGCTACAGTTTTGACAATGTTTCCCCCTCATCTGTATCCTGTATTGCAATATACTTCTAATAAATGTGGAAAAAAATGATGCATCAACAAATTGAAATACTAATATAAGATGGAAAACTTAAAAAGAAATAAAAAAATTCTGGAGGTGAGAAGTACAAAAACTGAAATGGAGAATATGCTAGGATTCGAAGGGAAATTTGATCATGTAGAATAAAGAATCAACAAACCTGAAGGTAGGATAATTGAAATTATTAAGTGTGAGGAACAGAAAGAGAAAAGTCGAAGAAAAGTAAACACAGCCTAAAGGACCTGTGGGGCCAAATGGAGCAAACCAACATATGCATTCAGGGAGTCCCAGAAGAAAAGGAAGAGACAAAGAAAGAGACAAGAAATGCATAGCAAGTATTTGAAGAAATAATGATTAAATTTCCCAAATTTGACAGAAGTTATAATTATATACATCCAAGAAGCTGAGAAAACTCCAGGTAAAATGAACTCAAAGTGACCTGTGTTGAGATACATTACAATCCAACTGTTGAAAGCCAGAGTTAGAGAATGTTGGAAACACTGAGAAAGAAGCAATGTGTTGCACAAAAATTTTCACAGAAAATTTCTCATCAGAAACTTTGTGGATCAAAAGGCAATGAATGAGTACATGTGAAGTGCTAAAACAAAATAAAAACTATAAACCAAGAAGCCTATATTTGGCAAAACTGTCATTCAAAAGTGAGGAAGAAATGAAGGAATTCCCAAATAAATGAAAGCTTAGGAAATTCATTACTGTTAAGTCTGCTCTGCAAGAACTGTTAAAGGGTCTCCTGTAGGTTGTAGTGAAAGTGCCTGGATAATAACTGCCATTATTTCCATAAATATGGCAATAAAGGTATTTACAAGGTAATCATAAATTATTATATTATACCTTTGCTTTATAAACTCACGTTTTGTTTTCTACATAATTTAAAAGATTAATGAATTTATAAAAATATTAATTTCTCCTTGTAGACACATAATGTATAAAATCATAAAATTTTTATCCAACAAATGAAAGGGGTATGGACCAAGTAATTAAGGAATAGGGTTACATATGTTACTAAGTTAAAATGGTATAAATTTAACTTGATATGCTATCACTTCAGGATTTTAAATGTCATCTCCATGGTAATCATGAAGAAATAGCTATGGAATATAGACAAAAGGGAAAGGGAAGGATATGAAAACATTTTAATGCAAAAATATTAACTAGGCACAAAAGAGGACAGTAATGCAGGAAGTGAGGAACAGAAGCAGCTATAAAAATACAGAAACAAGGTAATAAAACTGTAGAAGGAATTTATTCCTTGTCAATAATTATTTCAGTGCTAGAGATTGAATAGAGAATTAAAAAGTGATAGAAATCAACAAACTCAAAACTTTATTCTTTGACAACATCAACAAAAATGGGTGAATATTTACTTAGATTAAGAAAAAAGTACTAAAGTCAGAAATAAAAATTGGTATATTGCTGCTGATGTTACTAGAATATAAAGTATTATAAGAGGATGCTATAAAAAATTGTATGTCAAAATTTGGATGATTTAGATGAAAGAGACAAATTTATAGAAACATAACACCTTTCAAGACAAAACAATAACAAAATAGAAAAATCAGCAATCAGAAATCTCCCAAGAAAGAGGTCTTGGGATTGATGACTTCACTGGAGAATTGTACCAAACATTTAAGAAAGAACTAACATCAGTTACCAAACTTTTCCAAAATATTGAAGAAGAAATACTTCTTAATTCATTGTTAGAGGCTACCAATGCCCTAATACCAAAGTCAGACAAAGTCACTATAAGAATGTATCTTGTTTTAACTCAGTTCCAGCATATCCCCTTCTCTTCCCTTCCTCCTGTCTCCTGCCCCCTTTTTAAGGTATATTTGATAACAGTATTAAGCATTTGTATTTTTGTAAAAGCATGCAGTATAGCTTATTCTAATTCAGTCCCCTGTATCCCAGCACCCTCTCCTTTCCCTTCCCTCTACTGGTCTTTCGGTTGTTTACAAAATGGCTTCCCCCTTTTTAAGTGACTCATTGGGTTATATATTGATGAGACTCCTTATGTTATGTGCAAGAGCAAGCCTGATTGCATTAACTTACCCAATTTCAATTCTGCTTCCTCCATTTCCTTCCCCTTTGACGTTCCTCTGTTCTTTTTCTTATTTGGGATTGGCTTCCACATGGAAGAGAGAATGTTCAACATTTGTTTTTTCAGACTGGCTTATTTCACTTAGCATGATATCCTCCAGTTTCATTCATTTGCCAACAAATGACATAATGTGGTTTATCCTTGCAACTGAGTAATACTCCATTGTGTGTATATGCCACAATTTCTTTATCTATTCATCAGTTGAAAGGCACCTTTTGGTTGGTTCCATATCTTAGCTATTGTGAATTGAGCTGCTATGAACATTGATGTGGCTGCATCCCTGTAGTGTGCTGCTTTTAGGTTCTTTGGCTAAATTATATACCAAGGAGTAGTATAGTTGGGTCAAGTGGTGAATCTATTCCTAGTTTTTTTGAGGAATCGCCAAACTGCTTTCCACAAGCTACACTCCAAGTTTTTAAAAGCATGTTATTGTATATATAATTGTTATGTATATAAAAATGTTCTTCATAGGTATAAGAATTATGTAACTATACTTGGGTATATTAGGAAAAATATATGACCCAGATGGAGAGGCAAGGTAGCAGAGGACAGGAGGAGGGGGATGGGGGGGTGCTGTGGAGGATATTGACCAAATTATATTGTTGTATTGTGTGCATCTATGAGTATATGAACACAATGAATAACAATAATGCACCAATAAAAAATAAAATAAGACACTACAAGAAAATAAAACTATAAACATTGATAAAAAATCCTCAACAAAATACAAGGAAATCTATTTTTGTAGTATGTTAAAATGATTACAAACTATGAAAAATTGGAATTTATTCCTAGAATGCAAGAATGTTTGAATTTATGCAAATATATTGCTGTAATATGCCATGCTAACAAAATGAAGGAAAGAAACTCCACTTGATAATATCCATTGATGCAGAAAAGGCATCTGACAAAATTCAACACTTTTTTTTAATCATAAAAACATTTGACAAACTAGGAGTAAAAAGAAACTACCTGAACACAATACAAGCCATCTATGAAAAATCCGCAGTGAACATCATCCTTGTTAGTGAAAGATGAAAAGCCTCTTCTCTAAGATGAGGCCAATGCAAGAATTATCGCATTTAACACTGGACTGAGAGACTTAATAAAAATTATTAGGTAAGAAAAACAATTAAATGGCATCCAAACTAAAAGGAAGAAATAAAATTATCTGAATATAAAATGATCTTGAATATAGAACACTGTTACGATTTGCAAAAAATAAAAAATAAAAAAATCTATTATAACTAATAAAGGAATTTAGCGAAGTATTAGGATGCAAAGCTTACCCAGAAAAATCAGTAATCAGTAGCATTTCAATACAGTAAGATGGAAGAGTTCTATAATGGAGATTAATAAAACACTCTCATATATAATACCAACAAAAGAATGAAATCATGAAAGAGACGAACAAAACTTTCTTTGTTACATACTTTGTACGATGAGATCTCACCTCACATTCACTACAAGAGCTACTGTAAAAAGATTTAGAAAATAAGTTTTGTTGAAGATATGGAGAAAGTAGAATTCTTGTGCACTGTTGGAATTGTAACATCCCCGGTGGAAAAGGATGGTGGCTATTCAAAAAATTAAAAATAGAATTGATATATGATCCAGGAATTTGGGTACATATCCAAAAGAATTTGAAATAGGAACTTGAACAGATATTTATACACTAATGTTCATATAATCTATCATTATTTAAAATAGCTGTAATGTGAAAGTACCCATCAATAGATGAATGGAAAAGCAAATGTCTTATATACCCACAAGGTCATGTTATTCAGAAGGAGATTCTGGCATGGATTAATTCGAAGAAATTTCCAAGTGAATTAAGCAAATTTCAAAAACACAACTTTAATTTGTGAGTTACTGAGAGTCAGCAAAATAATGGAAGCAGAAAGTAAAATGGTGATTTCTAAGACTGAGGGCATTGGGACATTTGTAAATGGATGCAGAATTTCAGTTTTGCAAGCTGAAACGAGTTCTAGAGGTGGATGGTTGTGCAGGTCACACAACAATAAGAATGTGCTTAACACTAATGCATTGTATATATAAGATGATAAATTTCATTTATCATTTACAGTAAAAATGTTGAAAAAATAGTAAACTTTATTGAGTACTATGAAAATTAATCCACAAAGGGTTTATCCAAGCATCTGAGAAATAGTATATTTTCATTTTCATAATTATTGTCCTTATATTTATTTCACTACAGAAATATCCTCATGGCAACAAATGACAGTTTTAATAATGTTACGATTTCATTTTTACACTGAAGAAAGCTGCATGTGCAATGTTTTGTTCTTAGGAACAGTATTACTTATTTAAAGTGGTTTCATGCAACCACTGTTCTATATAGAAAGTCTTTTTCAATAAATACAAATAGGGAAGTTTCCATGGGCAAAGGATATTTCAGCTGAGTTCTGATTACCCAGTAGGAACTATAGAAATATAGATGAAAAGTAGGAAAGATAGTAGAGGCAGGTAGAACACATGCACTAAACTAGAATTTCAGAGTGGTGTTGAGAAGCGATTTCCAAGGATTTAAAGGAGGGAGGTGAATGGAAGGTATTTTACATGTATTTATGAACTAGATAGAAGATCCTAAACAATTTAGGTGAAAATGCTAACCACAAAGAACTCTTGAAGGGTTTTCAAAATGTGTCAAAGCAATGGGATCATGTTTGTGATTCAGAGTGACAGCTAGTTTGAGCAGGGTGGGGCCATCAGGATCAGGGAAATATGGAAACAATTAGTATAGATATCAATGTAAGAAGAGATGAAACTAACAACACTACAGAGATGGGAACAAAGGGGAGGGATTAGAGAGCAGAGGTAAGAAAAAGAGTTTATGGGAATTTGTAACTCTTTGATGGAACAGTAGGATAGAGAGGGGAGAGAGAGGTTTCTGTCCCTGCAAAGACAGAAACAAAAGGGTCACAAAAAGACCTTGACTTTTTCTTGATTTTACAAGCTTGCCTTTTCTAGTTGGCCAAATAAACTCTGACTACAAATAAGTTCTGATTTTACTTCTTGGTATTCTGAGGGCATTCACCATAAATCTTGAAATTATAGAAGTTTTGTAATTCAGATATAGAAGCATTTATTTTTCATTATTCCAAGTCTCTTCTTTTATTCCTCTCACGGGGTCTATAATGTAACTAGGAGTAATAAAAGTTGGAGTTAGCAGTCTAAGAGTAGTTGGGAAGAAGCAGGAGAGTATTTAGATATTAAGTTATTTTAAGGCTGTCCCTTTTCAGAGGTATGATATCAGATTCCTGCTTTTCATTAAAATTTTGATATAGTGTTATTTTTTATTCAGAAATTTATTTGTTGAACAAACAAGCTTCTAATGAAATAATATAATATATTATTTCAGAAAATAATATAATATATTTCAGAAATAATATATTATTTCAGAATTTATATATATAAATTCTGAAAATTAGATTTACCCCCAAGAACCCTCCCCCAATTAATTACCCACACATCCCTTGCCCCCACTCCTTCCCAATACATCTCTACAAATGCCTTAGGCTGTATGACATTATACCTTATCCGGATTTAAAACATGATAATAGACCTCCTTTCTCAATGGCCAGGATCTAGCTTAATATTAAGTATCTGGAGCATTCAGACTTTGTATAGTTCAAACTGTTTTCCTTAGTAGTTTTGTCTCAGTGATTTCTCAGTAAATATCACTGAGAGGTAAACAGCAAGAAGCATTTATTCTTCATGCGTTTGGAATTATATAGGATTAAGATGTTCAACTCTGCCAGCTTCTGTTGGGATTGCTCACATGTTTAGGAGTTGGCTTACTAGTGTCTGACATAGATTGGCTTTGGTTGTGGCAACAGAGGCAACTGAGCTGGGCAACAAGTGGTTCTTAGCCTTTAGTGGCTGGACTGGGTGTGTTTGCATGGCAATGGCAGAAGTACAAGAGAAGGCACAAGTTAATCACGCAAATACATTTCAGACCTTGGTTTATATAACATTTGGTAAATGTCCAATCAGCCAAGCAATCATATGACTGAACCTAGATTCCAAGACTGGGTTATAACAAGTCACTTACAGTGGGTAGGCTCTACATGGTCACAGGGCAAAGGGTGTGGGCAAAGAACAGGAAAAGGATTAGGACTGAACACAATTCAGGCTTTACTGAATGAGAAGCTAGAAAAATTTGACAGGAATTTTGTATTCATGTTATATTGACTTCAAAGAGTTTGATAGCTAAAATGTTCATATTAAGACAATTTTTTAGAGATATTTATTAACTTTAAGTGTGATTGTGATATTGATATATTGAATTCAAGGAACTAATGGTTAAGATCTTCAAATGTTGGGAGTAAGAGGCCACATGCTTGACAAAGAGTATCTTATTTTTGTTGTTGTCAACAAGGGAACAAGGCTCAGAAAAAAAGTGAATACGAAAAGGAAGAAATAGTATTCAGGTAGAAAAAAGTAAGTATGTGAGTGGTAAGAATAATTAAGAAATAAGACAGCATATAATTTGGATAATATGTTATTAGTATATAGAAGCATTCTTGATTTTTGTATGTCGATTTTATATCTGAAATTCTATTAAATTATTTTTTTTTCAATTCTAATAGTTTTTCTTTTCTTTTGGGGTAGAGTCTTTAGGGTATTTTGTATGTAAGATCATGTTGACAGCAAATAGAAACAATTTTGCCTCTTCTTTCCTGTTAGGTTGATTTATATTCCTTTCACTTACCTAATTGCTCTGACTAGGACTTTTAGTCCTATGTTCAAAAGAAGTGATGAAAGTGGTCATTCTTGTTTTGTCCCCAGTCTTCGAGGAAAAGTTTTCAAGTTTTCATCATTATGAAGTTAGCAATGGGTTTTTCTTAAATGAACTATTGTATCAAGGTGCATTCTTCCATATTTAATGTCAAGGGTTCTAAATAGGAAGGTGTGTTGAATTTTGTCAAATACTTTTAAATTTTTTTAATTAAAGTGTTGAGTTATTGTACAACTATAAATGCATATGATATGCATTTTTTCCTAAACTAGAATTACTCCCACATTGTCCAAACCCTAGTCTCTTGATTCTCCTCTATTTTGCCCCTAGAAGTGATATAAATGTTTAGATTGTGAATATTACAGAATTAAATTATTACATAAGTATTATTTGGATTCTTGGGGGGTAGGGGTAAAGAATATGCTACATTATTGATTATCTCCCTAGATCTCTCCTATCCTTCCTGATCATAGGAGTTTTGTAGTTTTATTGATTTTGTTAATGTGGTCTGTAACATTGATCAATCTGCATGTGTTGAATCATATTTGCATCCTTGGGATAAATCTCACTTGATAATGGTATCTGATATAAGTACAGCTATATTTGCTGCCTTTCGATTTCCATTTGTGTGGAACATCTTTTTTATCCCTTTACTTTTAGTCTAAGCTCATTCTGTATGGTTTAATCTTATTTTCTTTTATTTGTATATATTTAATGCAGTGAGCTACTCTGTCTTTTAATTAGGATTTACATTTTGAGTTGAAGTGATTTGCAATAGCTAAAGACTTGTGTTTTAGTTGCTTTCCTTCCCCCACTATTACCAAAAGACCAGACAAGAATACTTAGGGGAGGAAAAGTTTAATTTTGGACTCATATAGTTTCAGAGGTCTCAGTCCACAGATAGCTGGCCTCATGGCTTCACTGCTCTGGGCCTACCTCAGGTAAAGCAGAACATCATGGCAGAAGAATGTAGTAATAGAAAACAGCTCAGAAAGCTGAGAGAGACTAAGTTCAGCTCCCCAAGAACAAATATACCCCAAAATCATGCCACCAGTGGCCCACCTCCTCCTACAATTATGACTCAGTTAATTTCTTCAAGTGACATGATGCACTGATTTGGTTAAGGTTCTTATAACCCAAATATTTCACCTTTAAACTTTCTTACTTTGTCTCACACATGAGCTTTTGGGGGACACTACGTATCTAAACCATAACAACTTGCTATTTTGATTTTGTAATTTGTGTTTTGGTTTTCTAGGTCCTTTGTTTTTTCTTTCCCTCTTGGTCTTTCATTTGTAATTAGATAATTGTCTGTGGTATTATTCTTTGAATCCTTTGTATTTTGTACAATAAAATTGGTTTTTTTTTTTGTTTTTTGCTGGTACTATGAGGCTTACATAAAACATTCTATCTCTATAATAGATGTTTTGAACTAATAGCAACTTAACTTAATCACATAAATGTTACACGCTTTCACCCTCTCCCCACTGCCTTTTTGTGATTTTTGCTGTCCAATTTATGTTTGTAATTCATATCATTTAATTATTTCTAGTTTCTCTGAAATTCAGTTTGTATTTTGAGCCTTAGTTGGAATAAAACTGCTTCACCCATTGCCCTTACAGTGTTAAAGAATTGTATCATTATATACTACATATTCCATTGAATTTTTTACTTTTGTGTGCTTCTGTAATTAAATAACTAACAGCAACTCCAGTAAACCTGGCATAGTGATAATAAATTTCCTTAGCTTTGTTTGGGGAAGTTTTTTTCTTTCTCAAATTTCTGAAGGACAACTTTTCCAGGTAAAGTATTCTGGGTTGACAGTTCTTTTCCATCAGCACTTTGAATATGTCATCCTCCTCTCTCAGTTGGTAGAATTTCTTCTGAAGCTATGCTGTTAGTCATATTGACTTCCTTGAATGTCATTATTATGTTTCTTATCTCTTGCTCATTTTGGTGTTCTTTCTCTGTCTTTGATTTTATTAATTTGCTTATGTCTTGGTGAACTCTTGTTTGGAGTGAATTTGATTAGAAATCCATGTGCTTTCTGTACTTCATGTACTTCCTGTACATTCTCACCATTTGGGAAAATTTTAGCCATTATTTCCTTAAATATGCTTTCTAGATCATTTTTCTCCATCTTTCTCCTTTTTTATGAAACTCCTCTTGTATGGAAGCTATGTGGTCGGAATGAACCTATAATTCCCATAGATGTTTTTAGTTCCTTTTTTTTTTCTTTTTGCTCCTCTGCCTGGATAATTTCATAATCCTGTCTTCAATCTCACTGATTCTTCTGTTTAAAGAAATTTGGCATTAAATCTTTTGTTATATTCTTTATTTCTATAGTGTTAGTTTTTTCTTTTCTTTCCTTTTTTTGGGGGGGGGAGTGTGAGGTATTGGACAATGAATCTAGGGGAGCTTTACCACTGAGGTACATTCTAGCCATTTTTTTCACATTAGTTGCTCCAACACTCAGTTGCGCACGTGGTGCTGGGGTTTGAACCCGGGTCCTTGTGCTTGCCAGGCAAGCACCGAAACCGCTGAGCCACCGCTCCAGCCCCCTCATTCTAGCCATTTTTATTTGTTATTTTGAGACAGGGTCTGCTAAGTTGTTGAGGTTGGCCTCAAACTTATGATTCTCCTCCTTTATTTAGCCTCCTGTCACTGGGATTACAGGCATCTACACCATGCCTTCTATTTGGTTTTATTTATTGCTTTTATTTCTTTATCAAATGTGTAATTTAAAAAAACTTTTAAACAAATTTTACTTAAATTTCCACCCATAGTTTCTTGCATGTTCCTAAACTTAAGAATTCTTTTGTATAATTTGTTAATCGTTTCATATTATTACATTTTAAAGGGCTCATTATGGGAGGTTTCTTGGTTCCTTTCAGTGATATTTTTTCATACTTTTTTGTTGCTGTTGTTGCCTGTGCATTGGAGGAAAGGGCTGCCTCATTGCAGGTGTTCTTTGGTGGTGATAGACCTTCAGTATCCAGTGTAGCCAGGGATTCTGGATGGACCAGTTGGTGGTAAATATGGCTGACCTTGGCATAGTGTTTTCTCCTTGAGCCAGCCCACTGCCTGGGCTGAGGTAAAATGGTACTTCTGGCTGTGAAATGTGGTCTGGTGACACCACTGACTGGACTGTGCAGTCAGTAGGAGTGGGTGAGTTCTCTGTATTCCTTGCCTAACCTCTTTGGATGGACAGGGCCAAGGGTTATGCTTCACAGGTATGTATGGACTTGGAATTGCCTCTAATGTAACCCAAACACCAGGGCTTAGCTGGGTTGCTTCTTTAATGCTGGGTCTGAATGGGGCCTTGTGTTTCCTATGCAGATAGTTGCTGAACTGCACTTGTCTCCTGGCCTGTGGAAGGCTCAACTAGATCTCTGGGGTTTGGTTGTATTGCTCAACTGCTGTGATTGGGTGGGACTGGATGCTTCCTCTGTGAATTATCACTGACAATCATTTGTCTTCTGGCTTGGGGAGGCTTAAGGAGGTAACTGGGGCTATGAGTCAAGACTGTGACCTAGTTATTTTTGCTATACCTTGAAACCTAGAAGAGTGCCTAGAGAATATATTATTTCATCTGATTTTATTTTTCCTTTATTTCTAAAGCTTCAATTTTTAACTGTTAAGGATAAAAAACTTACAGTATGTAAAATCAAGATATGTGCAGTTGTATCAGAAAATGAAAACTGAAGTCAAACATTTGAAGATAATCATAATTTAATAAAAGTATCATAAGCTTTCTATTAACTTGTCAGATTATTAAGGTTGCTTGATAGTAAAATGAGAATAGCACCTTATTAAGATGAAATGGTTAACATAAACTAAAGCAAGATTCCCTAGTCTAAAATTTTCACTGCACGATTGTAGATTTGATGCCAAAGTTTTTTGCAAGAAAGTTAGGTGCTACCATTATGTGTAGCTTTAAAAAAAACTTTGTGCCATTATTATTTAAAAATCATTTATTTCTAAACTATCTTTGGTGAAAGGTTAGGATACATAGAATATTGTGAATATGTTAATAGTGAATAGTTCAAATCCATGTACATCATTTCCTCCTAATGGTTTAGTGAACATATTACTGGTATGAAAAATAAAAAGGTAGCACATTAGCTGTTCTTGATTTGTGCATTATACTCAAAATATTACACTGGAAAAAATTATTATAGTGTGAAGTATGGACTTAACAAAATTTAATCTTCTGTATCTAAAGTTTCTGCACTGCTGTGATTGGTTTTGTCACCTGATACTTGGTCGTCATCGCCCCTCCTGTGTGTTAGTCCTGTAGCCCTCTGAACAAACCACACAAGGTGGCTGACGATGTACATGCACTGAGAATTCTAGACTTGTGCTTCTCTGTATGAAAAGACAAATGCCCATCCCTATACCACTGGTGAACTCATTTCTGCTCTG
>PVKS010050560.1:0-11501 GCA_004027875.1 Aplodontia rufa
TATTGTATTTTTTTTTTTTTTGCCTACAAGTAATAGATTATTCAACTTAAATGACTTAACAAAAATAACATCTTATGTCCCAAAAAGAAGCTTAGAGGTAAGGCACTTTCAGGATTGGTTTGACAGATTAGTAATACTATGAAGGTGTCAGACATCTATATTTTAACTCTCAACTCCCGGAATATTTTCTTGAATCTTGGGTTTATTTAACCTCTTAGATGTAAGAGTAGCTGTAGTTTAGCTATGATAAATAGGTGATTTCATACGCCATAAAAGATGGAGAGTTTTATACTAAATATTTTGTTTTAATAAGAAGGAAAACTTTTCTCAGACCTTTCTTACCAAACTTTCCCTTAGGTCTCTCCTATGAGAATTGAGTCACATGCTTATGAACTGGTATAAGTAAAGTTAAGAAAATGATGTTTGATGCTTTGAGATTTTTTAGCTGAATGAAATCTAGACCAGGAAGGAAAAATTGGGAAGAGGGAGGAATATGACATTTATAAAGACACCAACTCTTTGCCAATAATTTATATCACATTTTATCATAGTATTGGGATATGTATATGTTAGTCAGCTTTTTGTCATTTTAACAAATGCTTGAGATAATCAACTTATAAAAAAAAGTTTGGCTTCTCACTCAAGATGGCATATGTCCTTGCTTGAATGTACAACCCTTGCCCTCTTGAATAAAAATCTGTGCCTCTATTTAAAAAAAAAAGAGTTGTATTTGATCCATAGTTTTAGAGATTTCAGTCCATAATCGATTGACCCAGTAATTTTGGGGCCTGTGGTTAAGACAGCACACCATGGAAGAGAGTTTATGGTGGAGCTAAGCCACATGCTCCATGGAAAGTAATGAGAGACAGAGAGGGAGAGAGATATAGGTTGGGGGCACACAGTCCCCTTCCAGGCACACACCTCCAGTGATCTCAAGAACTCCCACTAGTCGCTACTTCCCAGTTTCCACTGGTTAACACCACCAGCTGAGGACCAAGCCTTTAATATATAGGCCTTTAGGGCACGTTCCATATCCAATCTATATCATGGTAGGTTAAAGTTACTAGAAACAAAGTGTAATTTTATTTTAAGGAAATTTTTGTTTGTTTTTACCAAGGCATCTGTACCATTAAATGACAATTATGTTTTAAGGGAGATTCTTGGATTAATCCTAATTAAACCTCTTCAATTTCTCTAAAATACATTGTAGAAGTTCTTTTTAAACCTTCTTAGAAGAAAAGAAACCTTATTGTGCTGTTACAGTTCCAAGTAATAAAAACAATAGGATGTGATGAATTGAGGAACTAAATCACACTTTTTCAATGGAACATGGCAAAGACCAACTGACTATTAAAATGATTAGCAAAAAAGACCCTGCACATAGACAAAGGCACAATGGAAACCAATCCGATTGAGCAGCCTGCCATGCTGTAATTATATTCCACAGCAGATGCAGGACTGGGAACACCAGAACACCTGTTCTGTTCAAACCAAAGCTAAATTTTATAGACACTGTTTGAGAGGCAGAGGGCAACAGTAAATCATCTCTCTTTATTTGGCTTGATTCATTCAAGAGCCGACTAGACTAGATTTTCCAGGAGTGGGACAATTCCATTCAGGAAAAAGTGACAATAAAAAAGAATCCAATAGCAACACAAAAATATTAGCTGCTTCTTCTGAATGTTCCTAATCTGAAATATTCTGAAAGCATGTTTCCCTCTTAATAGTTTTCTAGTTTCAACTAAAAAGAATATAGATCTTCTCCCTCAAACAACAAGCTTTAATATAAAATATTACTCAAGAATACTGTCCATCCTCATCATGGCTTACTTTATTGTTTCTCTCTTATGACAAAAAAAAAAAAAAAAAAAAAAAAAAAAAGACAACTCTGAGAATTGAAAAGGGATTTCAGGTGGATTGTTTAGTAAATCCTTACCTGAAGGAACACAGTCTAAGTCCTCCTATATTTTCACTGAAGACAAGGACAGCTTCAAAGTTTCCACTAGGCACCAAAATAAAAAGAGTTTTGGCTGCATTTAATTGGGGATTAATAGAGAATGCAGAAATGATGGCACATGATTAAGGAGCTATTCTAGTCCCTGAAAGATAAGTTGTTTTTCTTACTAGAACAAGCACAGTGTATTAAAATTTGCTTTAAAAAAATAAAACAATTCATCCTAATGAATATACAGAAATGCCATTTTATTAATCTATTAATTTTTCAAGAATAAAGGCTTTTTATATTCTTCATTATCCTAAAAGTCAAAATCTCCATTTCAATAGAGTGTTTTTAAGGAGAGGTGGAGGGAGGTTCTAATGAATATTTATGTCTAAATCTACCTAGATTTGCTTGGTGACAGGACACAGTGCCTTTTTTATATGCTTTTAAAAATGTGTATGGAGACCAATATGAAAACCAAGATTGGTATCAGATTCAGATTTTTGGAGCTGTGTGTCCCCTAACAAGCCATTTCAAAGGTCTTAAAATAATCATTATTTTTCATGGGAAATGGCTTTCCATCCAAGACACAATAGAGCAAAACCAGTAGTTATTTCATTGTAACTCATTGAGCTAAAGATATTCAGTTTAAGCCTGTGAAGGATTCTCATTAGCAGAGCAGCAGCCATTAAGAACCCAGCAGTTGATTATTCCATCTGTCAGTCAGTAAGACAGCAAATATTTATTGAACACCTAGTGTTACATGCTGATCGATATTAGAGACACAGCAGTGAGCAAATCAAAGGTTCTGCCTTCAACTTCCAGTCCTCTTTCTCTCTTTTCTTTTTCTCTAGGGTCCAATGCAGAATTCTGAAGCCTGTTTATTTATTTATTGAGAGATTCTCCATTGATGCAAATGGGCCCAGAAAAAGATAAAACACCTATGTAGACAGTGCATTACCCTTCAGGTTTCAACTTAGGTCTATAATGTTACACAGAGAACCTTTCTTGATCTCTAATACCACTAACCTTGATCAAATTAAGTCAAAATATTATGAACTCCCATATAATATTAATAGTGTGTTTTTCCTTTTAAAGTCTTAATCCATTTTGAGTTCATTTTGCATATGGTATGAAATAAGAATCCAATTTCGTTCTTCATGTGTCTATTTTGTTTTTTCTAACACCAATTATTAAAGAGACTGTGTTTTTCCCAATGTGAATTCTTGGCACCTTTGTCAAAAATCAATTCACCATCTTTGTTGAGTTCACTTCTGGGTTTTCAATTGTATTCCATTGGTCAATGTGTCTTTTTTCATGCCAGTAGTGTTCTGATTACTACAGGTTTGAAATATGTTTTGAAATCAGATAATGTGATATCTCTAGCTTTGTTCTTTTTGCTTAAGATTATCTTAGATAAATAGGGTATTTTTGGTTCCATATACATTTTGGTATTGCTTTTTCTATTTTTGTGAAAGTGACATTGAAATTATGATTGGAATTGCATTGAATCTATAGATTATGTGGAATGGAACTTTAAACAATATTACATCTTCTAATATATGAACATGGGATTTCTTTCATTTGTATTCTCTTTAATTTCTTTCATCAGTTTTATAGTTCTTGGATCTTTTTCCTCCTTGGTTAAATTTATTTCTAAATATTTTGTTTTTTAAAACTCAAAGCTATAAAACTGCCTGAAGAAAATAGGAAAAGGGCTTCATGAATTTGATCTGAGCCATGACTTTTGGCTTTGATCCCCAAAACACAGAGGCAAAAATAAACAAGTAGAGTTGTTTCAAACTAAAAAGCTTCTGCACAACAAAGGAAATCAGTTGAGTGAAGAGACAACTTACAGAACGGGGTAAAATACCTTGAATAAGGAAGGGGTAATATCCAATTTATGTAAGGAACTCAAAGAACTCAATTAACAAGAAAACAAGCAACCCAGTTTTTCAAAATGAATAACTAGACATTAAGACAAGACATGCAAAAAGTCAATAGGTATATGAATGCTCAATGTCACTAATCATCAGAGAAAGGCAAATTAAAACCAAAATGAGAAGTCACCTCCCATCTGTTAGAATGGCTACTCTCAAAAAGATAAAGATGAGTGTTAGCAAAGATGTGGTAAAGGAGAACCACTGTTGTGTGGGAACACATAGCCATCATGGAAAATTGTATGATGATTTCTCAAAAACTGAAAGTAAATTACCATATGACCCAACATTCCCAGTTCTTCATATCTATCTAAAGGACTTAAAATCTGTACGTCGAAGAAATATATTTACATCTATATTCATTGCCGCATTATTCACAATAGCCAAGATATGGAATCAATCTAAAGGTCTACCAACAGATGAGTGGATGAGAAAATACAGTATGTATACACAATGGGATACCATTCAGCCTTAAAAATGAAGAAATCCTGCCATTTGTGATGAACCTGGAGGACAGTACGCCAAGGGAAATAAACCAGGCACAAAAAGACAAATTCCACATATTCTTACTAATGTGTGGAATCTCCAAATGTCAAACTCATAAAAGCAAACAGTGGTTACCAGAAGCTGGGTGATGAAGGGAGAGGAGCTGGAAAGATGTTAACAAAGGATACAAAAGTTTCACTTGGACAAGAGGAATAAATTTTCAAGGTTTATGTCACAGCATAATGATGATAATTAATAACAATGTATATTCCAAAATTCCACACTGCTGAGAGAGTAAAATTCAAATGCTCCCAACACAAAAACTTCAAGGATGTGAGGTGATAGATATGCTAATTAGATTGATTAGTCATTACACATTATAAACATAAACCAAAACTGCCTTTTTGCACCCCATAAATGTATACAATTATAATTTATCAATTAAATATTAAAAATAAGTTTAAAAAAGAAAAAGTGGGACTCATTAATTTAAACTAGAGGAAAGACCAATATTGGGAAATTAATAAAGTTTGAAATAAACCTACAGTGGCTTATAATAAAATCTCTGAATGATCTTAATTATCATGCTAATCACCATCAATTTAGTTACCTTTTTTTATATGGAGGCACTCCCATTGGATTTTCTTGGCAATTTGCATGACAATTAAAATTATTCAAAGATTTTCTATGGACCACTATATGTATGTTTCCAAATATATACATTTCTCAGTTATGATCTTCTCTGGTTTCAATAAAAATCAATGGAAAAATAATGAAAACTGGAGACATAGGTTCCTTGGTTTAATAAGGAGATAGTATGTAGGTAGTGTTATTAATGTTTTTTGGGATTAAATTAAAATGCATGCTTTGTGGCAAGAAGCAAATTATAATTAGCCATAGTCATGTTCCTTTTTAACTTTACTTGGAATCCTTTCCCATTACTTCTTTATCTAACTCCTCCTTCACATCTCAGCATAAGTGTCAGACTCTGGCTTTGGTTCTTGGAAGAATCATGTTGTGTTAATGCCACATTGTGTTAATGCCTTGCTGTTTCTAAGCGACCCTTTATTTTTCCAACCCTGAAGCATAGATAGTATCACAAGCAATTCTCTGTTGTTTTTTTAAAGAAAAGAATTAGCAGTCTCCTCTGTGTTCATACAGTTAGGTGCAGAATATTTTCATTATCTCTTTTTTATAATCAGATGATGATTTCTGAGACACTTGACCAAGTTTTATTTTCCTTTTAATTCTGAAACATTTCAGATGCAAGAAAACTTGTTGGAGACCGGACCCCAACATGAGGCCCAGCTGGCTTGTAAAAAATTTGGTGATAAACAACTCTGTCCCAGCCGGCTTGTATCTTCCTTAGTGATGTAATGCCTGACCGCATGACTAAACCATTAGGCCACTCATTTGTTACAATTGTATAAACGTGTTTGCACTGTGCCCCTATTGGTTATTGTAATGGATAAATAGAGTAGTGACTAGTCAGGAAGAACTATAGAAGCAGCATGGTAGAAGCAGAAGAAACAGCAAAGAAGCAGCCCCAGCAGCAGCAGCAGCAGAGACGGCAGAGAGATCAGCAGCGGTAGAAGATGCAGGTAGTAGCCCCAGCCCCAGAAATAGGGACTCTAGTACAGCAGTAAAAACGGGGACTCTAAATGTGAGTAGCCTTGACTCTAAAAAGAATGTTTTAAGGGCCTTGCCTCTAAGAGAGGGAAGGTGGGAAGCACTTGGAGGCCTTTAGCCGCGGTAAAGGGAGAAATAAAGCGCTTGGAGGACTCAGGGCCTTTGGGTCTACTTCATTCCCAGACAGCCGCCGAATGAGAGCCGTCTGGTTCCTGCTGGCTGGGACCGGACAAAAACTGATAAAAATAAATGAGATTCTAAAATGTATTAAATAATAGAAACTAAGAATTTCTGAAAATAAGGAAAAATTATCTATGATAAAATCTTTTAGAAAACATTATTTACATTAGATCTACATTTTAAAATTAAAATAATTTTACAACATGTTTTATTGCTTACAAAAAAGAAAAGAATATCAAACTATTTTTTTTTTGTACTAGAGATTTAACCCAGGGGCACTTTATCACTGAGCTAAATCCCCAACCCTTTTTATTTTTTACTTTGAGACAAGGTCTCACTAAATTGCTTAGGGGTTTGCTAAATTGCTGAGGCTGACCTGGAATTTGCAATCCTCCTGCCTCAGCCTCGCACATCACTGGTATCATAGTCACCACTCTTAGCCAAGAATTTTGAACTTTTAAAAAGTAACCTTTCGGGCTAGAGTGGTGGCTCAGCGGTTAAGGTGCTTGCCCTGCATGCTCGAGTACGAGAGTTCAAAGCCCAGCACCATGTACACAACAAAGTCTCAGAACAACAAAACCCACATGAAAAACTAAATATTGTTTCTCTCTCTCTCTCCTCTCTCTCTCTCCTCTCCTCTCTCTCACTGTTCCTCTCTCTTTAAAAAATAAAATAAAATAGAAAGTAACCTTTCTGCACTGGAGGATTCCCTCATCAGGGACATGGCATTGGTAAGGAGCAATGGCATCTTCCTAATGCTGTGACAGCGGGGATGATGCAGACGATGGGGATAAGAGTTAGTAATTCCTGTGTGGTTAGGAAGTGAGATGTGAACCAATTCATTTTGGATTAAAAAGCACCATCCACTGTGAGATGTGAACACAGTTATGAAAACCCTACTGAGTGCTCAGTGGCCTGCATTGTTTCTAATTTCTTTGTTCTTGTTCTTTATTTTTCATTTTCCATACTGTCATGGTCATTCTTATGATCAGAAAAGGGGCATGACATTTTGGTCAGTATGTTTGTACCCTGAATCTCACCACTTACAAATTACCTGTGCTATGTTTCCATTTTTTTCTTTTAAAAAATCTTAGCGAATTAATGTTATGTCCTTTGAAGGAGTTAAAACACATAATATTGATCCGGGGCATAAAGTATCTTCTGTATAGCCTCTCCTTTCTGAAAAAAAGAAGGAAACCGTTTGTTCTTGAAGAGTGCCATTTGATCGGTGTTATAATGTCTACTTGGACACGTAATGAGCTACAAGGTGACAACGTGTTTTTTTTTTTTTTTTTTTTTTTTTAAAGAGAGAGGGACAGTGAGAGAGACAGAGAAAGATAGAAACAACTTTATCTAGTTTCTCACATGGCCCTAGTTGCTCCAACACTTAGTTGTGTACGTGGTGCTGGGGTTTGAACTCGGGTCCTCGCGCTTGCCACGCAAGCACCGAAACCGCCGAGCCACAGCTCCAGCCCCTGACAACGCGTTTTTTTCTGCAAAATGAGCTTGTTCTGAGTTACACTGTGGTTCAAAGAGGGATTTGTGCAGACCTTTTGGAGACATTGGGAGTCTGCCGGTTGAGCCCTGGTTGTCACCTTGCATTACTGGGTGGGTTTGGATCTTGGTGGTGGAAGCGGATCTTTAAGGACCTCTTTTTCCAGTCTGGCGGTGGAGGTTGTAATCTGATTTTCTTTAAGTCACTTAAAGAAAGTAAGCAAATAGCTAAGTGAATATCTCACCTTCATTCCTGGCCTTCCTATGTATGGTTCCCATGAGCTCTCAGTAAACCCCGGTGAAGCCTGCATATTCAAACTGCAAAAACTGTCATTCAAACAACTACTTATCATTCCATGTCCAGGCTATAAAATCTCATACATAACCTCTACTGATAGGGTTCATACAATAAACACTCCATGGAAGGGAATTTTGCTTCCTCTTCTGTCCACACATTCTAGAACTAATAACATTTTTCTGTCAATGAGTTTTTTTTTTATTTTTATCAACTTCAAGACTTCTACCCAGTCTCTATCAAAAGCAGTGGCCAACAATGTAATGAGCACACACTTGGCCAGCAGTCTTCAACTATTGGCAATTATATGACTTCTGAAAGTAGTTTGTTAATTCAAAATTAGAATGCATTTCATAAAGGATATTTGATATCATTAATATTTTATATTACGTATTTTATTGCCCCTTAATAAATAATGTAACGTTATAATTTTTAAAATGTTACATATAATTTATTTAATATTTTACAACACTTTTTACAGTCCTTCTAATAATGATTGAACACAAGTTATTGTGAAGTTTTAAGAGACTAAAGGAACATTATTAATAACTACACTTGGCCCAAAGAAGTAAACCAATCCTATGGAAACCAGGGTACATGTTTTCTCTCTATCTGAAGCAACCATGTCAAGAAGAAGTAAGCTTCCTGAATCAAGTAAGCAACTTCTCCCACCATTTCAGGGTGTTTAGAATTCAAGCATGCAAATGATCAAACAGGGAAACCCTGTGTAGTCAAAATTTTCCATATGGTAATTCACTGATGCACATATGACTGAACATGCCACTGATACACCTAAACTGAGGGATACCATAGTGATAACTTTCTGTTCTACACTTTCTACCCCCAAAATAAATCTACTCTCAAAGTCAAATATGCTAAACGACCCCCCTGCTCACCCCACTGTCAAATCTCCCATTTCCTGAAGTTGATAAAGAGGTATTGATGCAATAGAGGATGCTAAAAATTTTTATTAAATGAATGAACAACTGAAGATTCATGTGCAGTAAGTATTATTTGGTTAAAAGCTGAGAAGAACATTAACAGGAGGAACACTTGGCTGAGCAGCTTGGTAGGGCCCACTTTCAAAGGTATCTTAGGGCATAGACAGGATGGAATGAACCCAACCAGGGGCAGATCCATCTGTATACATGGGTGAGTGGTGGGGATGTGCCCTACTGCTACCAACACGTGTAGATCAGCTACAGTCCATTGTTGCCATTCAAAGATGTAGCCCAGGGATATCAGATCTTGCCATTTTCAAGAGGAGACACCATTGGTGTCACAGTTTAATTGTATATTATGGTTTAGATGTTAGGTATGCCCCAAAAGGTCATGTGTGAGACAATGCAAGAAACTGAGAGGTGAAATGATTAGGTTATGAGAGCCCTAACCCAATCAGTGCATTAATCCCCTGAGAGGGATTAACTGAGTGATAACTGCAGGCTGGTTGGGTACACCTGGAGGATGTGGGTAACTGGAGGCATGCCTTTGGGGTACATATTTGGCGAGCTGAGCTTACTCTCTGCTTGCTGATCATACCTTGAGCCGCTTTCCTTCACCATACTCTTCCACCATGTTGTTCTGCCTCACCTTGTGCCTGAGGAATGCAGAATGCTATCCATGGACGGAGACCTCAGAAATTACGGGCCCCCCAAAACTTTTCTTTCTCTGATGGTTCTTGTCAGGTCTTCTAGTCACAGCAGCAAAAAAAAAAAAAAAAAGCTGATTAAAAAATTGTATGATGGGATGTTATTCAAATTTACCATCATGTAAAATACAATGGTGTCAGAGGAAAATAATTTTCTTAAAGTTGGTTCTCAAAATGGCGTTCATCCCAGCATCACTGACTCCCAGAAGCTCCTGATTTTCACCTCACTCTACAGGACAGCACCCGGATTCCCACGGTAGGACATAGAACCAAGTGTGGGGGAACATTATCCCCCGATAACTCTTTAACTCCAAAGGAATAACGCGGTCCATTAACAAATATAGAGGAGATCTTAGTGGAGCCCAGGGCACTCGGCCCGCACCCGGATGAGGGGAGCTACACCGGAGGGTGGAAACGGAGCGAGGGAGCGAGTTTCCTAACCACGCACCCTAACCCAGCCAGCTGCGACACTCTGATCTGACTGCCCTCAATTTACCTAATCTTGCATAAAGCGCTGGGAATTAATTGCTCGCATTAGCGAACTTGTAGCTGTTTGTGTGGCAGCCGGCAGCCATTGTGACGTGTCCCTGAGGGTGGGGCGGGTCGCCCCGCAGCATTACGGGGCCTCAGTCCCTTCCATCTGAAACAGAAGTTACCACCCCCTACCAACTGGCCACCTGCTCTGGGGGCTGTAGCAAACTAAGATTCACCTCTCCAGCTCCTAAACCTCTCGGTTGGCGACCCTCTACCCTTTGGTCCATCCCCCTTCCCACCCAAATAGGAGGAGCCTGTGAACAGAGCTTGCTCCAGCAGGGAGCATCCCTCTATAGGGGATCCTCTCCTTTCGCCTCTCCTTGAAATCTGCCTCAGGAAGCTTTGAATATAGGGGGCTGCTCGGGCTTCACCTTAGCATCTGAGCTCCTTGCATAGCCAAGGCTGCGTAGGCCTGGACCTCTCTAGCAGGGCGCCTCCTAGTGCTTGCAACAGAGAATCACATAAGCACTTGCATGATCTGGTCCATTTTCTGAGGGTTTCAGTCAACCCCACAGAGCAGCTCTTGGGACTCCTGAAGATCACAAGACATGCAGAGTGGGTCACCAGTGATCCTGAGGAAGCGAGTCTCAGGCTAGCCACTCTCCTTGGATCAGTCAGAGACCCATGAGTCTACAATAGGATCAACTCGATTTTCTACAACTTCTGAGCCCCAGGTGCAAGAAATATTTAGAGTGGATTGGCAGAAAGCAACCATCTCAGGATTACAGCCCAGGGAGAGCTGAATACCCCTTTGCAACAGAAAATTTTGAGGAGATCCTCTAAGAAAATCCAGGCCACCGGACTCAACCAATCTGCTTCTCCCCAAACAAGCTCAACTCCGAAGAATCCCCAGCTTGATGTCAGATTTGATCTCAGTACCCTTGATACATACCTCCTGACCTAATGGCCAGAAAATCTCAGAACTGTACCAACTAGATTTGTGTTTCTTTTTCTTTTTCATTTCTTCATTTTTTTCTTTTATTATTATTTTTTATTTTTTTAATTTTTTTAAAATGGGAATCCTGCTGGAAAATAATATTTAAAAAATTTTAACATTACTGTGGGTTTTTGGGTTTTTTTTCTTTTCTTTCTGTTTCCTCTGCTCCTTTCTTGCCTTATGATTAATACTGAATTTTGGTGTCAGTGGATGTAAATACTTATCTGTGTGTATGTATTGGTGATTGGCTCTTATTTCTTTAGGTCTTATTAAACCCTACTGCTAACTTCTTTCTCCACTGTACTCTGGTAATCCCTAAATATAAGCATCTTTCTCTCATCCTCACCCCAAGTCTTTACTCTACCCACACCCCAGTCCTATGTTTTCCTTAGTCCTAATAGAATAACCTACTCCCCCCA